>CAAKHF010013295.1:142894-158744 GCA_901007745.1 Hippocampus kuda
GGGGGGGGGAGCGGGGGGGGGGGGTGGGGGGTTCCGCTCAAATCGCGTGGCGCGTGCTGCGGGAAGCAGAAGAGGACGGAAAGCGGAGCCAAACGTGAGGGGAAGTCAGGGAGTGAAGGCTGCTGAGGGAAAGTGGGGAAAGAAGACGAAGAGGAGGAGCGTGGAGTTGATGGAGTATTTTTAGAAGGCGAGCCAAGGATTCGCGAGGACAAACTCGTCTGCTGTGTTGTTGTGGTTGCTTCGCTGCCGGACGCCAGACCTTCGTGGCTTTGCCAAGCTCCTTTCCGTCCAAGCGAGGAGCGGCACGTGGAAGTCACGGAAGTGAGACCGCTTGAGCGGACGCGGACTGCCAATCAGCTTGCGTGAGTCCAGTCACTGTTGCTGAAAGCCGTAGACCGAAGAATGTGAACGAAGCCGTTCTCCGCTCTCCTTGATTTCATTACCTTCTCATCTCACGTTTGTCAGCCCCCCACCCCCCACTGGTTTGTATTCTGTCCTGCCTCCTCCTCCTCTGGCGTCGTCTCTCGCGCACTGTCACACAAGCTGCAGCGGCGGACGCTCTTCAATTTCTTTCCGCTGAGTCGGCACCGTCAGAAGGGACCCACAGGTCCGCTCGGTGAACCGGCGCAGCGGTACCTCAAGGGGGAGTGTCCGTCCCTGACCAGCCAATCCGGGTGTGGATTTACCGTTTACCCTGGAGCTACATGTGGGCCGCAGCCCCGCAAGCCGGGCTGGGAAATGACGCCGTCCCCGCGGTTGTAGGAGCCCTGTGGGCGGCGGTCATGGCCCGAGAGGGGCGCCGTCATCGGTCCCCGGCGGCAAGTCGGCGGCGCGGGACAACCCGGGCGCTCACTTTTGCTCTGCTCTCACGAACGCGCCTCCACGGCCTGAGGCAAGTGTGTGTCCCCCGCGGCTCCCTGGGTCGAAGAGTCTTCTGGCTCCTGGCGCTGTGCACATGCCTGGGCCTGCTTCTGTCCTGGTCCTCCAACAGGCTGCTCCACTGGATGTCCTTCCCCACCTACACTCGGGTCCACACCGAGTGGGCCAAGGAGCTGGCCTTCCCCGTGGTCACCATCTGCAACAACAACCCCATCCGCCTCTACAAGCTCACCAAGAGCGACCTGTACTTTGCCGGACACTGGCTGGGCCTGCTGCTGGCCAACCGTACCGTCCGGCCCCTGGTCCTGGACCTGCTGCAGGACGACCGCGTAGGCTGGTTTGGCAAGCTATCCGACTTCAGGCTCTTCCTGCCACCCCGAAACTTTGAGGGCACCAACTTGGAATTCATGGACCGGCTGAGCCACCAGCTAGATGACATGCTGCTCTCCTGCAAGTACAGAGGGGAACCTTGTGGGGCTCACAACTTCTCATCTGTAAGTTCACGTGAGAAAACGTCATCTGTGCCGTGCTTTATTGAGTTCAAGTCGGGAGATGGATTTTGTCAGAGTAAAATTCACGGCTTCAGTAAATCAAGGGTCATATCACTGAAATCACTGTCATGTTCTCTCGGTTTTAGGTTTTGGCCAGTCAAAAACCTTCCACTGGTTTAGTCAGTATGTATCATTTATGCCTCATCGGTGGCATTCTCTATGGGGTTGAAGTCTGAACTAGCCAAGTTCATTGGCTCGTCGAAAAACCTTTCCACAGCTTTAGTCATCATCCTTTTTCATGCATTACTGGTAGCATGCCGCGGGCCATTTCCGAACCATTATGCCAATTACACGCTGCCCATACAGCCATTTGATTAATAGCGTGGACCTAGCCCGGATAACAAGCAGATAAAGTCTGCGATATGGTCTTTGCTGCACTCAAGATACACTTACTCCTTGTTTAAAACATTTAGTTCATAAAAGAAGTGAGGTTAGTCTTCTGTTTTTTTCAGCTTGTAACAAGCTCATTGCAAATTACGTACAATAAGATAAGTGCCTCCGATCACTACCCGCGCGATTCAAGATTGCGACATCACGAACACAGCATGACATTTGAGTCACCGCACCGATGAACACCTGCAGGCCATCTTGACAATTTCTAAATTACAGAATCTGACCCCAAACAAAAACAAGCACGTTGTGATTAAAAACTGCCAAGTGTGCAGCTCTTAGGAAACCCAAGAAGCATTTGGATTTACAATTCTAGTTTGTTTGTTTTTTCTGAAAAAAAAAAAAAAACAAAAAACATTTTCTTGCGCTTTTCACTTTTGTTGCAACATATTCACAATTTCAATTTGCATAAATTTGGCAGATATTGTTATGTTGGGCAACGTAATTTGTTTTAGTCTGTTCAATGTTCGTACCAGACGAAACAACTCACAATTTTCTTTCTTCATACCCTTTGGCATCGATCTGTTTTTCGTGTTGATTCCACCTCTAACTCATACAAATGTAATCCACACCTGCACAGACCCAAATTTTGCAATGTCTAAGCTGTTCCAGATCACTTGAATGGTTGGCGCTTTTGTAATGATTGGAGTCCATAAACGCACGTGTAAATCAGTGGCGCACACAGTGTTTGGACTTCCTGTTCCAGCAAATCGTTAAAGCTTTTGAGCGCAAAATGAGTCGCAGACCTATTAATTCAAAAGCCAAGAAAGGTTTGGCTGAAAAGTCCTTGGAAAAAAAAAAAAGAAAGCCGCAAACTGAGGTCTGTGAACAAAAACTGACAATGTACATATTGAGTCTCCTCTAAAAGTATTGGAACACTTCTATTTTTCTATTGTGGGTGGTTCTCCCTGCAGTCCCCCCCACCCCCCTCACCCAAGAAAAATGCTTTAATTCTGAAGCTTGTTTGGCTTCCTCCGAAGCGTCACAATTATTTTCCCGGCATTAATAGATCTGGATCGTTGCAGCTCTATCAAGTATAAACAAAGCGTTTGCTGTCACGGGTCATTTACACCCAATCTGTGATATACGCTGTGGGGTTTAAGTAAAACCCACAAAACCTTCCACTTTCCATGTTTTGTCTTTTTTTACCCAAAGATGGCTTTTTCATGTTGGTTACACCTCGAAATACTTTTGTCTAGTTATCTTTGACATTGAAATTATAGCCTGCTCTTTGGGTTTTCAGTCAGGAGATTGACTTTGCCTATTTAAAACATCCTTTCCCTTGACAAGAACAAACCCAAATTTGAGGCTTCAACAGAAAGCCAGCCTGGCACTGAAAGTGTTTGCTGGCATCTTCTCACTTGTAAGACGTAAGCTCCCGTGTGGTTCAAAACTGCCAAAGAGAAAAACCAAAAAAGTTGGACCCTGTGTAGGCGTTACTCCGCTTTTTCTCTCTCTCCTCGCATTGTTGTATTTATGTTTATGCACCGCCAGCCCGAAAGCCCACGAGGTGCATCAGCCCGCCGCTGAAAGGGCTTTAATAACAAGTAGGCGCTTCCATTAGATTTCATTTTGACACGTGAACGCCAGACTGCTTCATCATGAAAAAGTTGAAAATGAGGTCATGTGTTGTGTGATTTGTGAAGCTGCACAACAGGGGCATTTTGTAAATTCCCAATGTGAATTGTTTTTCTTTTTTAGGATGATTTTTTTTTTATTTTTTTACAATGTCCTTTTGATCTATACCCTTGTTGAAAAGGACTGCTTATGTTACGTGTTTACATCCTTACCTGAACAATGATGCTAGTTAGCTAGCTACATGCTAGAACTGTGCAGTTCAAATACGATGTGACCTGTGGACCATACTTTGCCCACCCCTGCTCTATAGGGTCTAAGTCTTAAACCTTCCACCACCTGTAAGTCACAGGTTTGATGAGGCCCTTTTCGTTGTCACAGCATTTGTAGCGCTGTAACTCAGAATGAATCCTGACGAAACAGGAAGCAAGTTGGCCTGGATCGAGTCTCACCGGGAATCTTGCATTGTCTCATCTTGGGGGAAGAAGTCAAAGAAGGAAGCAAAGAAGTGGAGGGTCAATAAATCTATTGGTGCTGGATTTTTTTTTTTCACTGGTCTCTTCTAATGGGCAAAGAGAGAACTTTTGCGAAGCTCTTTCAAGTGAAACAGCAGCCAACCACGACCACTTAAACAGCCTGACGCCTCATCACACTCTTGGCAACACGCATGGAAGCAAATCACTTAAATTGATGTATTATTCATTTATTGTTTGCCCCAAGGTACTCACCTTGTGTCAGCATCTATTCAGAAATCTAATAACTGCAAGTATTGTTCTCTCTCTTCAAGCACTCAAGGTGACTTTTTCTTCTTCTTCTTTTTTTTTTTTAAGCATGATTCACCCTGCGGGAAGTTGTGTGCTTCACATTTTGTTGTTATTTAAGCCTGTCGTCTCTTTTGGAAAGACAACAATCACTTTGGACCACTTAGCGTCAAATGTGCCACTCTGCCACCGAGATGATGTATTTGTAAATATGAGGGTGAAGGTTAAGGCCAATTGTGACTTACAGGCAAAAACGGCACTTTTGATTTGAAATAGATATGTCAGTTTTGTTGGAAAATAACTCTGATGAATGCTATCGGCTATCTCCACAATTGATCCTTGAGGCAGTCAGAGTGCAGCTTCTTCCATGCCGACAAATGTTTGGTGTCATGGGTTAACCACTCTGAGACGGGGGGAAATGTATGTGATTCTGTACATCGGTTGGAATGGTAGTGTAGTGGGAAAATGCCGTCATTCATCTGGCTACCTGTTGAGTGACCAGTAGCGGAATAATCAGATGTAAAGCAGATGTTGGAACAGGTGCTCATCTATCATTGAGTCGAGATAGAGGTGAGACACCTTTTTTGCACACTGGTACGGGTACAGTACAGGTTTTTTTTCAGAGTTGTGGTATCAGAAGTGGGATAAACGGTCATGAGGAAAGCCACTTGAGGATGGGAGAATTGTTTTTAAGCTTGGAGATGGGTTGGAACATGGCAGGTAGTATGATGGGGGATTTTTCACAAGGGGCATGCCTGTTTCTGACCTTGAAAATGGGTTGGAATCGGGCAGGTTGTGTAATAGAGAATGCTACCCAAATTAGCTGTCATCTTGGCCAGTGGCCAGTTGATTCTTCGAGTCACAGGTGGGCTGCCAATTAGCAGGCCACTGCTCAGAGACCAATGAGGCACTCAGCGGATCGTAAAGAGATTCCTGTTGTGTGTGTGTGTGTGTCAGAAGTGGAACAATCGCATGTGAAATCATCTCCTTTGTGTATGTGACTTGTTTCTTAGGCTGGGAATTTTATCAGGTGTAACAAGGGACGCATCTTGAATCCGTCACGTAGCGTTGGATGTGTCAAGTTCTAAGTGCACATCTCATCTGCAGTCATGAAGGATGCGCTCTACGTGTGTTCGCCACTGACCTTTTTTTCCACAGCGATTTACACCATGGGGAGAAACTGTGTGTCATATCGATCCGGATCAAAGTAAACACACGCCGGGCTCCATTTTCTCACTGCAATCTTATTAGCCCCCTCGCTCTGCCCCCAAAACAATTTCCCACTAGAGTATTGACAACTGGAGAGCTTTCTCCATGTTGTGATTGAAAATAATGGTTTCTAATTTGCCGTCGGGACCTCCATGTCGCGGCCAGGTAGCTCCATCTCCAGGTGAAAAGCGACAACCTTGAACAGGGATGATGAAATAGGACGTGGCTGGCATTCATAACGTCACCCTGCTGCATAAAGGGTGAGGTTATTAGAAGCGCTCCCGCACCAAAATCTCATTGTTCATTCATGTTGGTCTCAGCACGTTTGAAAATGGATTTTTTTTTTTTTTTTTTTGCTATTGCGATCGTACCAGCGAATGCTCCTTGCTCGACCTCAAAGAAACACATCGGGTGGAGAGCATGTTTACATTATAGCGCTACGCCCACCACGCTAATATTTATTCACTTTCAGGTCCTTAGTGGAGCAAACACCCACACAAGCATCAAATATAAGAAAGTAGCTTCAGAAATGAGGCTATCGTGGATAGTGTCCACAGTTTGGATTTTTTCCTTAATTATCCTAAGACAGAAATACATCACATTGGCCAAATTCTAATCGCAATGTCTGAAGCATTCCTAAGACCAAAGGGGTTTCAAAGTTACAAGGCTCCAAAAGCAGAACGTTTCTGATTCAGTGTCAGCGACTGCCGAAGTGACCATTCATTGCTTCCGAGAGCAATTGTCGACTGAGACTCTGATGCCCCAAACAGGGTCACCGTATTCCCGTTCATTCCTGGGGGCTGCTGCTGACAGCCACAGAAAGAGCCGACCGAGCGGGACAAATGGCCGCTGCTAATCGGCCCGTCGTCCTTAAGCGTCTTTCGTCTTGCACGATGCAATTACAGAGCGACAAGAGTTATGTGCTCGACTCCTCCCCTCTGGCGACTTGGTTCTTCATTGAAGGCGATGGGACGTGAACGCGCCAATGCGCTGTTTGCCATTTGGGATAAAATACATTTATTTCAACTGTGCTCTTGAATTAGACCCCTTATGTAGCAGGATTTTATTATACAGTATTGTTGTTTTCTCTGTTGATTTGTCCTGTGACGAAGCTCGTAACTCACTGAGGCGTAACCACCTACTGCCACAGTGGTTACATTTTTAGACCATCCCCGAAGTAAGTCATGGAGAGACAAAAATATTGTACAAACAATATACAAACCGTATAACAATATCAACCTCTCAATGTTGGTTATAGTGAAAAAATATAAACTAAAAAGCACTGCCCCCGCCCCCAACTAACAAAATTTATTTATCTCACAATATACTTAATTAATCATGTCCCAAGATTAGATTATAAAATAAAGCAAAATCTGCTGTTGGTGTAAAACACAGGATGATAGAGGTTTGACGCAATCTCTTATTGCCCCAGCAAAAAGAACCTGATCTTCAAACACTTTTTCTCATTTTCTTTCAAATTTACTTTGCTAAACACAATCATGTGCTGCCACCTCGTGAAAAATAGAATCATGCCTCAAAATAAACAAAATTGAGTTAGAACAGGACCAAATAAATAAATAAATAAAAAGAACCCGGAACTCTCACTGAAGTGGGGTTTACACTGTACTGTATATCAAAAGAATTTTCACCATTTAAATTTATTCAAATCCCACAAATCCACTCCACTTACCTTTTGTAATGAAGATAAATAGCACACAACCGTATATTCAGCAGAGCTGTGCGATATAATATGTTATGTAATATGATATAAAAACCTTTGTGGTATGATGTAATCCTCGACTGTGTGTTCCCTTGACACTACTAAAGAAATTCTGTAATTTCTTTTCTTTTACTGGATAAATGGTAGGCATACTACTTGAATGTTTCTTGAAGCACTGTGATGTATTTGTTTTAATTCTTTGCAGTTAACGGCATTCCTTGCAAAGTGGCCAGATATTTTGAATGGTTGGTATTTAGCCATGACATACTTGTAGTTTCTAGCATTTACATATTGTACCTCATAGTGCCTGACTTTGAGAAAGGAAATGCGTCAGTCAGCGGAAAATGGACTTTAAGTCACACAAAAAGTGAATTGGATGAGCCCAAATATTTTACGTTTTGTTTTGGGCATCAAGTGAAGTCAGATTTGAAGCTGCATGCAAATAAAAATTCGAGTGTGTTCGTGTTTTATGACCCGAACTGATGTGAACATGTGATTTGATTTTCTCATTTCTGGCAGGCTGTCCTGTGTCCTGGAAAAGGCGCTTGCCTTATCTTTACCCATACACTCACCCCTTTAGTTTGCATTCTTGATCAGCACCGAGACCATGTGAGGTGGTTTGGGCGCACAGAAGACACCATGACAGAGCAGCTTCTTTATCTTTTTTTGCTATTTTATCAATGTCACGCAACTTAGCCCTTTGGGGACGATCTCGTCGGAGGAACTTTGCTGCTATCTGTCAAAAAAGGAGGAAAAAGGAACGTTTTCTTTCCAAATGAAAGGGAAAAAAGAAATTTTCACGAGAGGAGATTCCAGCCTTGCGCTCACAGCCTTGAGACGAGAAGCACTTGCCCCTCACTTCAATTCCCACTCAGTGCATTTTTAGCATCTTAGCATTAATGTCCTTAGAGAGGCATCACAGAGGTAGGTGGAAAGTGAAGGTAAACGGCAAGAGAAACAAGGAGGAAATGTTGCGCTTCTGTCAATAATTGAATGAGCTGAAGCGCTCACTGCTCGTCATCTTCTTTGCAAATAATGGAAAAGAAAATGGGAGGCAGTTTGCAGTGATGGCTTCCGATTGCTTGGCAGATCACTTTGAAATCTCATTTTGGACATTTCCGTGCGACCTTAAATTATTATTATTATTATTATTTTTTTTGAAAACTCAGCCCTTGAAGCCAGTTTCATTTTGTAACATAAAATGTAGTCGTAATGTCTATCGTGAGAAAAGACGCGGGGTGTTTGCTAGTTTAGTTTGAAGCTAGCATTTTAAGGTCACTTGGGCAGTTTCTGGGGGTCCTTGAAAGATAAAAAAAGAGAGTTGTTCTTGTCGCTCCCAAGTACATATAGTGGGCAACATCAAATGTCAAATCATTGACGTTTTTTGTCATTGTGTGTAGTTGGTTCATGGTGACGAAGTGAGATGAATCGCTGGTTAAGATTTCACACCAGAATGGTTTGAAAATGTAGCAGTTTTCACCTAGCAACGTGAAATTTGATTGGTTTGTCTGTTATGAGGAGATGCATAAAAACAATGCTCAAGAGTCCATACCCAATGAGACACACGAAGTCTTCCATTTTGGCTCAAAGTAGAAATTTAAACCTCAAAGACAGACTCATCCTGGAGCTTTTGTCCGATTGCAACCTAATTGAGCGACGAATACCCGACAGATGGAGAGAATGATAGTGTCAATCATTTGAGTTTTTGTCATTGAGTGTGAGCGGAGCAATGTGGAAAAGTTTAATGACAAGCTATGAAACCAACCAGTCTTTGTGCCTGAAAATTGCTTCAAGTGGCCATTTAATGCTTTGTGTGTGATGAAGGTCCCGCACTCAAATGCTCCGATTCACCCTCAAACTTTGTGTACACCTCTTGAATTCTCCTTCCAAACATTCCCCAACAAATTTGACATCTTGAGTTCATCCTAACTTATACATCTGTCTCGGTGACCTTCTAAGTAACCTCCCGAGGAGCCGCGCATGCTGCTGCCCCCAACGTAAATGTCAAACAGCACTGGCGGGAGTAAACTTTCTAGATCGAAGCTCATTTGCATACAGCACAGTATACAGTTGATGCTACTGCACCAGTGCCAGCCTAATAATGTGAAAGTAATTTAAGTGTATTTGTAATTGCTTGTGTCCAAATATGGTCTCTCGATTCAGGCTAGACCGATGATTGCCCGGGGCCAATTATCGGTGTTTATATTTGTCATTTTGACAAATATCAGAAACAGACATTAAAAAAAAATCACTTTAAAGCTGTTAACTGTTGTTTACAGATGCTGTTAAGAGATGCTGCTTAACCTGGGAATTATTTTGTTTATTTGTCGTCAAGGAAGCCAATCAATCTGTATAGGTATTGGCTCTGAAAAAAAAAATATCGGTGGTCTATCTCTACTCCGGAGTGCCTGGTGACCTGTCAAGTGGGCACACATCGCATTAGAGTGTAAGCAGTGGCTCATCTTTTTTCAGGGGCTAACTTTAGTTGAGTTGTTTGTGGAAGTTAGGGTGCAGAAACATGTTTGGGTTGTTTGGTGCAAACGCATATTTAAGGGTTTGCTGACATATTCTATCGTCCCCATTGGGGTATGCTGACCAGATGCTGATGGAACATAATTGCAGACGCAACCTTTATGCTCTGCTAAAAGGAAATGCAAATTTTTTTTTTCTGTATCTCCGGCGGCCGTATTAATATAAGCTATGTTAAGCACTGGTGAATTTTCACGGCAGTTTGTTTGCATTCGTGGCCTCATTCATGAGTGATTACCACTTTTCCGCTCGTTTCAGTCTGCTAGGCGGTTCTTCTTTGGTTACTGCCTCCCACGTGTCTTGACCCACGCTGTCGCAGCACCGCACAGCGGGAGACGTGCTAATAGGGTGTCCATATTTCCCGACTCATGCCAAAGACACCCCCGGGAGTCGACGTAATGAGCCGGCGCCACCCGTGCCCGGCGAGTGATGCGGATTACGAAACTTGGCATTGGCATCCGTCTCGCAAATGATGTTCGTTGGAATTTCTGCCGCGACCATTCGGGGCGCAATTTGCCGGCAGAGCGGGAGAAGTCACACGGGAGGTTCCTGGGAGTTGTTTGGCGAACCAGGCAGAGCGGGAACATATTTGTTGGGTTTATTTGTGTCACTCTATACTTGAGAAGCTCACCTCACATGAGTCATGAATAATAAGAGGGAGCTGTTGGTCGCCTCAGCAACCGAGCGGCAATTTAATTCCAGCTATCTGCGTTAAAAGAAGAGCAAGAAGTTTCCAAATGAGTTCCTAAAAGTCGTTAGGAGAAGCACACTAAACAGACATACAAACACAATTAAAGCTGCTAGTCGGGAAGCACCTTTGAATGTTTTCAGGGTGAGACTTTCATCACACGAATCTTTTGGTCAAGATCCTTGTGGAGATGACCAATTCTAATATTTGTTGTTATGGTTGTACTTGGAGGGATTTTTTTTTTAAGGTGGTACTTGGTGTAAAAAGTTTGAGAACCACAGGTCGAATAGCAGGACATGCCTCAAATCCTGGAAATGGCCAAATGTACCTACAAGAGCTGCAGCAAACCAAAATGGCAGACGTGTCTCTTTTCGATTATGGCTTCTTGAGACTTTTATTGTGAGTCTACTCATGATAGACGTGCCTACCAAATTTCAAGTTGCTCAGTCAAACTGGCTTTGGCAGCCGCACTGGGGCAGGCCACCAAACAATGTAAATAATTTACATTCACAGATTGGATTCACTTCCTGCTCGTTTGTCCCCACGCTCACCCCCCAAGTCCATCACCCGAGTCTGATGCTGATAAGCAGCGTTGCCTTGGTGACGCTTCGGGCGGTCCCACACCTTCCTTCTACCTTGTTGTCATTTTGTCGGCTGCTAATTCCGTCCGTGTATTCCAACGCACGTCACCGGGAAAATACAGGTCCACGTCTTTTTCGATCATGGGCTTCGAAAGGACTCATCACTGTTCTTTCATGCGGTGTGTGTTTGGAGACGAGACAGGGTTAAGTGTCCTTGGGTCCTTTGAGTCCTATTGCCATGTAAATGTGGACACACGGAACATGATGGAGTGACCACAAGTAAAATCAACACTTTTTGAAAATAAGTGTCGCATGAAACTGCAACCCACAAGTGGTTTGACTCCATGGAACATAAACATAGATACGGGTAATATTATGGAGCAAAGTAATGTCATTTTGTGTGTGTGTGTGTGTGTGTGTTGTTCTTGTTGTTAATAATATGAATAAATTGTTGTATACCAGAAACATTCTTCAATATTTAATAATAATAACTTGTGTGGATGGACGCAACATGAGATCATATTTCATACTGTGTTCACCTGTTGGCGGCTTATGGCAAGACTCTAAATCTTCCATTGACCGTTTACATTGCTGCTGTTTTGGATAGCGACAGAAGTCAGTAGGGCTCAGCAATGAAGCTTGGCGGAGGTATACGCTCTGAGGTTTTTCCCAGTCGTAGAACCGCACTCCGTGAGGGTGAGCCAGCGAAATAAAACATCTTAATTAAAATAACATTATTACAATCCTTTTTCTTCCTGGCGACCATTCGGTTTCCTCTGTAATCATAATTAGTTTCGGGTGACGGCTTTTGCTAGCACTCGCAATGAAACCACATCCATGACAGTGATGTTAGCGGTTTTCCCCGTGTGTCAGCGCCAGTTAGCCTCACGGCAACCGCTGACAGGCCGCTGTTTTGTCACTCGTATCCTAACCCCAGTGACCGCTCCGCCTCCGGGTTGTCGTTTCATATATAATAGATCTGGGCGGCTGTCGTCCGACCCAGTAGCAGCGGGGACTGAGTGGTTCTGTTGTCCAATAAGCGGCGCTTACTTGAGGCTAATGCTGCCTCTGTGTTGTGGTTGCGGCTGGTGGAGGGCATTTGTTACCTCCACCAAGCACCAAAAATCGGTCACAAAAGTGTGGTACGAAGCAGCCTTGGCTCAGGGCCCATCTCCATAGAAACGAAGGCCAGATTAAAAGGCCTCGTGCATTTGGACAACAGCATGCGGTCGAGCCGCGCCGGACGTTACGTCATCTGGCCTTAAAATTTAATCTTAGGAGGGCACAGTCTAGTCTTGTTTGAAGAGTCCGCCTCCCAGTCACCACCATCATCATCATCATGAAGGTGGGCATTAAATTCAAGTTGTCAGTGGTGCGGCATCCTCACCAGCTGGGCTGTGATTAAACAGAGTTGAACAGCTGTGAAATAAACATGAATAAAAAAAATTTATTAAAAAAAAAAAACATGATCTGGTCTCCTCGAGTGAGCACCAAAACATCTGTTGACCATTTGGAACTCCTGCAGGCATTTGGAAGCACGGCGGGAATGCAGAGCAAGCCGTGTTGAGGCAAGATGTGACAAATAGTGAGAAAACACTGTTGACAGAAAGGGCTGAAATTGCATATTCCATCCATATAGAAAACAAGACAGGTGCCGTAAGCCTCATATTAAACATAACAAATTCATCTGCCGATCGAATTACACATCTATCCATTGGCCTACCGACCACCCTTTTTGCTACCTACTTATCGGGAATGCACAATATCACCTTACGAGCGTGTACCTTCCGATAACAAGTACACGCCATCGCTTACTCTTCTTTCATCTCAACTGGGTTTATCTGCATTATTGTAGCGTCTGATATCTAGGGCATCTCGAGTCACTCTTTGTCAGACAATCCCACCCCCCAATCTTTTACCCTTTTGGAGCTTGGCACCGTTCTTCAACTCAGTCGCGAGAACAACATAACACGTGGCATATTTAATTTGTCATCCCTGCGCCTCACTCCCTAAGCATGACTGATCGGATGAGTGCTTTATCAAATGGCTACAAAAGCAAATGCTTTTTTTTTTTAATCTGAAAAGTAAGAATTTGTGGGGATGGAAGGATTCCAGCAGACAGAGATGATATCCTTCTGATCAAGCAGGTATTTACCGCCTTTGGAGCGGGCTGGGCGGAAGAGGGGCAGGCAGGCCAGCGAGCGTGGATGCGGAGGTGCTGCAGTGCCAACCTCAACCTACAACCTCCTTCAACCAGCAACCCACCCATACGCTACTTACCCATCCACTTTCCTAACAACCTACCAACCCATGTTTGAACAATCTACCTATCTCCCAATCCATCTACCTATCAATGTTTTGTTAAACCTGTACGCGGTAAACACCTTTCCACCTCATAAACGACATATCCAAACAGGAATAAAGCCTTTCCCGTGTGGTTTTATCCTGCAGCGCTTCCGACCTTCATGCCTTCTGAGCCACACGAGCGGAAGAGTCAAACCACAAAGCTGTGCCGGCGCATCTTTCATTCTCCTAGGCGATCTGTCCGTGCGTCTGTCTGCATGCGTCACGCTAGTGATGTCACAGTGACATCACCGACACTTATAAAGGGATGCGGGTGACACGTTGGGGACGTGGGTGACGCTAGGTGCCAGGCATGTTTGATGTTTGATGCATGTGGACGTTTTGTCAACTTTTCTCATGCTCTGGCTGGAGGAAACAGGCCAAGCTGTCACACTGCTCATATTTACTGCGGTATTTCTCTCTGCTCATCTATCGCTACCGACTTACTCATCCATCATTGACTGTATTACCTTCCAACCGAACGACTATCCAGCTTCAGTGCCCTCCAAGTGTGTTGCAACGGCGAGGTCAATGACTGTTTTTGTTGTACACTGAAGACAATTGGGAACATTAAGACTTTCCATCATTCAAAAGCTAGTTCTGTATCATGTTGCACAATATGGATAACATTTTGTAACCCTAGCAGTGCCGTAAAGAAATATTTGCAAGTGATGCAACCTCCTTTCATTGTTCATATGATAATGCTGTGGCGTCTAAAGTCACTCTTGTCACACAAAACCTCACAAACACGCTCGGAGCAAATACGCCCGATGCGCAGACCCCATTTAATGACCTGCGCTCACAAGTGACCAGCGAAACAGAACAGTCGCGTCTTCAGCACGTCTCCCTTCAGCACGTCTCAGCCCACGCGTAATTCAATTGTTACATTAGTGTAACGGTCGCATTGAGTGTCAATCATTTACTCATACTCGTGCTTGGAGAGTGAGGCGCGAGGATGACGTAATAGAAAGGCAACTGTTGTTGTGTTAACATCTCGGACGCCACATTAGTGGAGCAACAAAGCTACACCATGCCCGCCACATCCAAATAATGATATAAACGATAGAGTATCTTTGAAGAAATGAATGTTTTGCTTTGCCAGTGTTGCAAGTAGCTCTGCTCTCATCTCTTTGTGTGAAGGAGCATCATCCTTTAGAGTGCTTCAACTTTGTGCCACGTTGGGGAAAATTCTGAACCGAAATATTTTTCTTACATTTGGCTGATTTGCCATCCAATCAGGCGAGCAAAAAACAGGTTCTCAATAAGAACAGTTTTTCTCCATTTTTTTATTGTTTTACTTTCTTGCTATCATTTTTTTTCTTTGATTTTGTCTTCAGGAATTCATTAAAATGAAAATGCCATCAAAAAAACACTTTGCAGTTATCACTGGCCAATGTAAAAAGCCCCAAAATGGCGGCACTCGGCGACTGTGTCATTGCAGCAGATCCTCAGAGCACGTGTGAGAAAGATCATCACCGAGCGAGGTTAAACATCATGAGAAAAGATGCAACGGCCGCATTCCTTGTGAAGTAAATCCTCCTTATCGGTAGTGCCACGTCTCTTTGGGAGAGGCGGTGATTTATTTATTTGCTCCCGCTATTTCGCAGCTGTCAGAGCGGCAAAGTGAAGAGCGAACATTTTGAATGAGAGAGCTGCCGCGATGCCTCTTGTCTAGGCAGCTCAAAGCTTGCCGACACGCGAGAAACTGAAAAGACACTAAGCCACGGAAAATAAGTCAGACACCCGAGCACATCACGGATCCGTCGGGCAGTATAGTTGGCCTGGAAAATGGTCGTTTATAAGTGATATTTTCCCTTTAAAACGCAATTTTCTTACAAAAGGTTGACACAGAGCTGTGAAATTGAATTGGTATTTTCGTGGAAAAACACGTTTTGTTCAGGAAAAGGTCACAAAAATATTAGAATTTGACCTTATAGCACAGATTATTGTGGAGATGCAATAGCCTGCCTAGAATTGGTCGGTGACTTTTTGATGCTTTTAAAGCAGGAAAAATAACATACAGGTAGTGAGTGTTCTGGGTAGTGAGTGCCCGACAAGTCGTTGTTGTTCCCTGTCAAAGGCAGTGGGATAAAATTGGGGGAGGGGGGGGGTGCGCGTCATCCAGACACTGAGTCAGCACATTTTGCCAAAACAATTCCAGGTAATGTTTCGTGAATATGGTCTGTGTCTAATTTCTCTTTCTCGGGCTTCATTCTAATAGTTTTCCACCCGCTCGCTTTGTGCTGATGGAACAAAATGGCCGAATGGCACTCATCGCCTCTGGAATGACGAATCAGCCGCCGGCAGCCGACCAGAACATTTAATTCTTCTTCTTCTTTTTTTTTTTTTAACTATAATTTGCACTCTGTATGTGTGCTCTTAATGCTTCAGACATAATGAGGGCGACATTGTTACGAAGGCACCACTTTTCAAATTCAAATCAATTATGGCAAGTGGCAGCCGCACAAAAAATAAATAAATATATATATATATATATATATATATATATATATATATATATATATATATATATATATATATATATATATATATATATATACTGCATTGGAGCACACGTTTCACTCGTGTTTTCCATCCCCGCTTTGAATCCATCCATCCATTTT
>CAAKHF010013295.1:160635-203337 GCA_901007745.1 Hippocampus kuda
AAAAAAAATTTTTTTTGGGGGGGGGGGTCCCCCCCCCCCCCCCCCGTGTGGTTTTGTGCTCGTGGCATCATTTTGCTCGTTTCAAGACCTAATTTTTCACTGATCTCCCGGCAGGTTTAAACATATCTAATAAGCCAGGTGAATGAATAATTCACAGCGGCAACCTGCGCAGAGGCCCGGAGCACAAGTCCCTCACAGATTCATATTTTTGGTTTCCTGCTGCTTGGCCTTTCAATTTTCTCCTTTCCTCTCTGCCTGCCATCCTGTGAATATTGTCAATATTTTAATGCTGGACACAACAAAGTGGACAGACCACAACGTCAGAGTCTGCTATCGGTGTCTGATTCCTACTTTGATTTTTTTTTCCCCCCAAAGCAAAACGTTTTCTTTTTTCACATCACACAAACTCCTAAAGTTTTGTGTTTTTTGACGAGTTACCAAACTTTGCTGTCAAGCCAAAATGGCCGACTTTGTCTTTTCA
Organism: Hippocampus kuda; assembly: GCA_901007745.1. Classification (NCBI taxonomy): domain Eukaryota; kingdom Metazoa; phylum Chordata; class Actinopteri; order Syngnathiformes; family Syngnathidae; genus Hippocampus; species Hippocampus kuda. The sequence goes on from CAAKHF010013295.1 coordinate 161,117, forward strand.
GGGATGACTTGTTGAGATTTGTGTGTGTGAATCTACTCATGAAAGAAATACTTAATTTGATTTCTGGTTGCTAAGCGAAGTGGCTTTGGGGCGGGGGGGGGGGATACATGTTCAAAGAATTTTGAAGGACACTTGTAGATGTGCCAAATGACGCTAAAATGGCCTCTTCAAAGCATTCTGGCATGGCCTTATGGGAAATGTTTTGTCGGTCTAATTACGCCAACCAAATTTCATGGTGCGCAGACAAATTAAGGTGATGCCCATGACTCCTTCCAACTTTAATTTCCCCCAGGATGAACCAACCCACCTACTTATGTTGTGACTTTTCCTATCCTTCAAAACTTTCCCTTCCAAATGAGGCACACGATGGACGTGGGGTTTGATGATCGCGCCTGATGTCGAGTTCATGTCTGACTTTCTTTTCGTGAACTATCCTGTTGTGTTCTATTTCCGCGCCTTGACTACTGTTGTGATCACCTGCAAATGAGTTGACGAACGTTTTTGTACTTGCCTTAGAAGTATCGTGACTGGTAATTTGTGATGTAACTGTCGGCATTTAAATTGAAAGAGAGTAGCGTTTTTCCAATATCAAACAAACAGATGCGAACCGTCAAAGACCTGAACCATCGAAAAAGACCTGGACAGATAGGAACCTAAAACGACATGACTACAATGATCTTTTTTTATTTTTCCTCTCCCGTTGTCACCGTGGACTAATGGTGAGCGTGTCCACCTCAAAGTTCTGAGGTTGGTGGTTTGAATCCAAGCTCCGGTTTTTCTGTGTGGAGTTTGTGTGTTGTCTTCCATGACTTCCTGATTTTCTCCAAAGCCTCTGACTTCTTCTCATATTCCCCAAAATATTTATTCGGTTAATTTAAGACTCAAAATGCTCCGTGCGGTTGAATGTGAGTGCAAGAAGTTGTTTGTCTATATTTGTCCCGTGATTGGCTGTACTTCGACTCTCGCACGAAGTCAGCGGGGATAGGAATAGCGGGACAGAAAATGGATTTTCCCTCTCCCTTGCCAGTAAACTTGTTTGAGTCCTCACAGTTCCAATTTGGTGGTCTGCCGCTATTCTGAACTAGTATGTGTCCCTTCCGTTCAAACATGATCAGACACAGGTGGTTACATAATCGAGATGGATTCCTGCTGCCATCTTTGTCATTGTCTTGTGTCCTTTCATGTTTGCATTACTCTTCCGCCCCGCTTCAATTAGACATCTTGCAGCCTTTCATCCCCCGCACATCCTCGTCTCTGTGATCACACAGAGACGCCCACAACCTTTAAATTCTTTCCTGAAACTTGTTTTTTTTCTCTATCCTTTTTTTGTAAATTACAAAATGAATGGAGGCGACAGATTCCAATGGGAGTTAGGTTTGTGGTCGCTCCGGTGAATCCTTTCCTATGTGGCGGAAACACAAAGCTATCAAATCCCAAAAGAAGGAAGAGGGTAAGGAGGGAAACGAGAGCAAGATTTCCCGATCAGGAAGCCCAATCGGCAGCGAGGGGAACAAGAGCAAAGAGTTCAAAGCAAATCTTTTGGCCCACACTACGAAGTCAATCAAATTAATCAGTCGCTTAATAACGACACTCCTGTCGTAACCTTGCGAATGATTATCTCCTGCAGGTTATAGAGGCCATTTGAAGAGTAAGCCACGGGCCAAACAAAGTGATAATCGAGCCATAGTTGAGCTTTTTTTTTCCCTGCCGTCAAAGTGAGCAAAGCACCGATGATAGGATGCGTGAAAGAATATTCTGATTTTGTTGCCTGCAATGTGTTTAGAGCTGTTTTTCTGCCCGATCTATTGGCGGAACGGTCATGGCCTGCCATGATCAATATTTAACCTGTCCAGTATTTGAAACTGGGTAACCACGTACCGCCAATTTGGCAAAATTCAGTCCGAGAAGCCAACTTTACTTAGTAACATGAAATTTATTAGACATGTCTCACGTAATTAGACCCACAAAAACTGTCTGAAGAGGCCACGCTAAGAAAACCATCTTCACTGCCATTTGGGTCATACCATTTTAACGGGGGGGTTCCACATTTTAGGATCATTTTAAGACCAAACTATGCTTCTTTGCTAACAAATTCCAACCACATATAGTCGAGAATTGAGCAGCACTAACATGAGTACTCCCACAAAAAAAGCCTTCGAAAACCTTGCCTGGAAGACGCCGAAAGATTGCCATTCTGCTTTGGAGCAGCCATTTTAAGTGTATTCAAACACAAACTTACCCCGGAGATTTTTATCCGATCGTAACCAAATTTCACCCCCGTCCACTCGACAGATGGACAACGTTCAATTGTGGAGCGCTTGCATTTTCATCATTGCCACGATGGGGATGGGGAGGCGTTCAAGTTGTACGAGGTGTTCAATTGGAATAATTCATGCGGACAGCGCCGCTGTTGTTTGTTCGCGCCTATTATGATGACTATTATGGGATGTTTATGAAATCTCACACGGTCGGTGAGCAAGATGCATGTCGACTAATGAACGGGTATCAATCACGACGCTTCGCAAATGAAACCCGACCTCGGTAAATGCGAAGGCACGACTCTGTTATTAATGCCATCATTTTTCTGATTGGTGTGTGTGCGTGCGCATGTGTGTGTGTATAATATGCAGGTGTTACATTTTCTTGTAAAAGTTTCAGCAATTAAGGTAGCTAAAGTTCATCGGAGCTGTTTTGATGACTCATGCATGATTTATGTCGTCATGACACGGCATGAAAACAGCTTTTATGGCTGAAAAGCCGTCTCTCCGTTTCTCAAGAGGTCACGCCAAAGAAAAACAAGCTTCGACACATGAACACACGCGCACAGGCATCACTTAATGTTATGCAAATAGCAGAGGCATAACGAGCAGTTGAACCGGTGACTCTGCTCTTGAGAGACAATCAATCGTCTCTTAACAAGCGCCCGATTAATCACCTTTCCTCTCACTTCATTTCCGCTCCAGTATTAGTTTCCTCTGTCTGTCACCTGTGAGGTCAATGTGGTATCGCTTCCTGGTAGAGTGACTCGAGTCTAATCAACTGCATCCCGTCAAAAGCGGTTCATTTTTGTTGGCTGTCCACCATCCCCTCCTCCCCCCCGCCCCCAAACATTACAAAACATCCATTATTCATGCGTTGTAAAACACGCAGCACAAAATGGTCGCATGCTAGCCCATCATCTTCTCGAAACAAAAATAAATAAATAAATAAATAGGAAAGTTGGCACGGTGATAAGTGGATGACGGCCGCCTCGGGCGGCAGCAGAGGTAGCAAACGGGGTGGATGGAGGCTGCGATCCAAATCGTCAAGTCAATTTCTTAAAACGTCGTCTGATTAAGCGGCAGTTTGACGTTATAGGCTGGGTTATTTTGCTGCTCAGTGTGAGTTTCAGACCATTTGGTGTCGGAAGGGCAATCCAGGTGAAACTGTGATGTGGTTGCGGCACACATTTCTATTTTAAGTGTTGACGCTTTTTACTTTGCCTTGTCAGAGTGTGAGTTGTCTGAGCTGGGATCTTGGATAAGGCTTATTTGGTATCAGGAGTGGGATCCAGACCGTGGTTCTTTTACTCTCAAAAGTGTGCTTTAGTGTTTTGGGTGTCAGAAGCGGGATCCAGGAGGCCTGTGATCCGACTGCCGCGTATTTCTTTTGCGCTGTGTCAGTAAAGTTTTCACATGTTACGTTGATTACGAAATGAGTTTTCAACCCTTCATAAAGCTCCCATTTTTTTATCACCGGTCAGTGTCTTTTCATACCCTGTCGTTTTTACGCTTGCCTTTGCATTTGGTGCGCACCAGACTTCGAATAGATAGCATTTACACTTAGCCAAATGTGTAAATTTGAATGTTTTATGCAGACATTTTGGGTAATTTTCACAATGCATGAACAATCTATTTTTAGGAAAAAGGGCTACTATTTTTTATTATTATTATTACTTGGTTGAAAACAACCAACAGTAGCCTGCCAACATGTCTTCTGAAAAACTTTCTTAGGTGAACTTTTTTTACAATGTAATTTCATGACATTTTTTTTTCCCCACTGTATTTTTAGCAATGTGTTTTATGCCTGCGGATAAAATGAATGGTTTTAATAATCCAATAAATTTGACAAATCTCACTCATATCATCTCATAACACCTCCTGGTGGATGCTACAGTTTTCATTACCATGCGGGTGTCGAACCGAGCTGTGAAAAATAAGTCAACACAGAAGTGGTGAATTGACCGCGAAATGGTCAACTAATGACAATGATATTAAATGTGTTGTCAGCTGATTATTAGCGCATTTATAGCTGGAAGGCAGATAATAAAGATAAAAAGCTCTATTCTGCTTTTAGCCCGGAAGGATGAGATTGGAAAGCAGCGTGCCTGTGTAAAAATTATAGCGTGTCAGAGTGTGTCAGCGTATCACTCCATCTCATCTAATTGAGACGGCACCTTCATTTGGCATTCCAAATATAAAAAAAAGCGTAGCGAAACCATGGCTGCAAATCCAGAAAATGAAATTTGAGACAGCCCCCCCACTTGCGCAGTGCTGCTACTTTTCTTTTTTTTTTTTAATAACACACTGAAAGAATGGAAAATAGTTTGGCTGCAGGTCTCAAGAAGTCAAATTAGGACACTTTTGTTGCTCTATTTCTTAGCCTCCTCTGAGCACATCAACTGTTCGCATTGAGTCAATTCTCCTCGGAAAGAAGAACCGACTTAAAGGTGTGATATAAATTCAATATTGATCCTCCCGGTTTCTATGTCCAATATTTCATCTCACCGTATATATCATGATACAATTAAGGGTAAAAAAAGTATTTTGAATTGAATCACAATTCAGTTATTTAAAAATTCCTGAAAAAGTTAGTCCACCGGAGAAGCCTAAATTGGTCATATGAATAAGATAACAAATTAACATTTATGCTGCATATAAGTCAGAATGAGGAGTAAAATAGTCAAAACAAACAAAAAAATAGCACTGCTGATATTTAAAATGCAAATTGTACAACTGGCTTTTCATTTAGTTTTCTACAATTCATTCAAATGTCTCTATTCTGTCTAACGTGGGATCCGTCCGTCTTTATTGACTCTCTTTTCAGTCAAGTAGGCAAGTCTATTCACGCTTGAATACATCATTTATTATTAATATATTATGTTCTCCCAATACCCTATTTAAGTTTCCTACTCTTCTATTTCTATTTTACAGTTATATTTATGATATTGCGACATGAGGGACATGCTAGGGAGTGCTTGACATAGATGAGTGGTAATGTCTACGCTGTGCTTTTTCTTGCGTTGTGTAACCAGGCTCTGCGTTATCTTTGTTGTTTTGCTCTTGACAAAGCGCTTGCGAGGCAATAAAAGAAAAAAAAATTATGAAAAATGCACTCATGTCGAAATACTACCCAGCAGCAGGCTATGACGTACAATCAGGTTGACAGAAATGGACTTCCTACTTGTTATGATGTAGTCTTAAGAATCCACCTGAGCGCTTACTCGACTTAAGTTCCTCGTGTTATGGTAACATGCCAACCGTTAGCATGCTAGGATTCAGGTTCAATTCAATTCTCATTCAGGTTTGCTATATGTACGATGCTGTATAAGTCAATTTCGTGAATGCTATCATGACGGTGTGCTACGATGATTAGTCGTTGTAGATGATTTGGGATTGCACCTTCTCAATGACTATCCTGTACTGATGGCAGACAGGGGAACCATAAATCGCAGCCTTTAAAGTGGCATCAGCGCTGGCTCAGGCCGATGCTGATGATGTGCTTTATAGCGGCAATTGCAAGGGGACGTCGGAGCGAATCAATCCAACATTGATTTTTAAAAAATTGTATTTTTTTTTCTTATCCTTTGTCCGACACAAAGAACCATTTGTCCCTACGCCGTGTTCCAGTGCAATTTACGACGGGTGAGGGAACCGGGGACAGACTTTAAATGTCTTGTTTACGTGCTGCTGATGATGATGATGGCGGCAAGTGGACAGCCGGTGGGAGGACAGTGTCATCGGCGGCGGCTGATAATGAGCTTGGGGAGCCCGTCGCCTCCCCGAACCGTCATGTGTTTAACGAGGTCGGCAACACCACGCACAGTGCGCTAACTGACTTTTAACTGCCGTCGGGTGAGGGGGTAGGGGGCATCTGATGCCACTCCACTATACATTTCAAACTTGGAAACACCTTGACTGATGCACAACCACCAGTAAGATGACACTGATGCCCCTTTTGAGATATGAGACCAGCAGTTTGTGAGTCCACTGGGAGAAACGGCTGCTTTTTGTGTAACCTACTTTTTTTTTTTTTTTTTACTGCTCATTATAAAAGCACAGCAAAAAGAATCTACCCTTTTTTGTCTTCCCCTGGTCTAAGAAGACACTCTATTTTTTTCCCCCTATTTGGTACATTCAGTGTATCTGTAATCATTGAACGCAATATCCCGTGTTTCTTGAAAATGTCAAAATGCTTTAAAATGTAAAATGCTTTCCTCTACCTTACCCCCCCCCCACTCACAATGCACTTTTCAAAACATTTAGACAGTGGACCGCTGGCCTCAGGCAACTTGCAACACTTTCTTAAGAATCACTCTTTTATATTTGTTCTTTTTCCGCCCATGAAAAGTTCTTGACATTTGAAATGTCACCTTGAAGAACTGCTGTGAAAATGTCAATGTTGAGAGGATTACCTGCACATATGTGTCATTGTGTACGCTTTGAAGGCAAGGTGAAAGCTGATTTGACATTTCACAGAAGTGTCGGGGCATTTCATAATCGTAATAATGGCAGGAGGCTCAACTACTCTTCCCCTCGCGCCGCATTATTCGTCCCTTCACCCAATTTTTAGACTTTTACTGTGACCAAAATACAGATCTTTGATCGTCATCTAGGTGGAGAGAACTGGCAGGGACCTTGTAATTAAATTAGAAGACGGCAGTACCCGGAATCTGTTGTTTCACAGAACCTTCTTTCCCCCAACCACTTTTCCCCGTGCTCCATATAACCTTCGCCCCTTGCGCTAGCTAACCTCTTATCTTAACATTACCCTGATCTTTACCTTACCTTACTCAACTCTGAAGCATTCCAGGGCCAAACTGGGAATCCAGCTCTTGCCGGGAACTGGACGGCAACATTCCAAGAATTGTAGTACCCTTACTCGGTCGTAAAGTGTTTTGGCACACAATGCCCATTTTTTATTTTCACCTGAAGCTGACATTTAAAAACCTACGGATCATGTTTTTCCGTTTTCAATCACCAGGACCTACAGTGTATGTTCCTTTGCATTATGCCCTCTGAGAACAAATGTGAACGGTGTCAATGGCTAATACCTTATGCCGCAACCAAGCGGCCGCTTTGAGCCGAGATTTGCTCCTCCGATGAGCAAAAAGCAAAGAGAGCCCTGACTGTGAAAACGCAGCGCAACAGCACACGAATCCATCAGAAGAATGAGCTGATGTTATCGCTAAAACCCCACCGCGCTCCCGCTAGCTCGCCGAGTGCGTGTGGCTAAATGAACAGAAACAACACTGAAGTCTGTTAAGATAATTTGCCCGATGATGAATCAGCCTCTTTAAGTGTTTACTTTAGCGGCGGAGCAAATGTTGTTTGCCGCATCACGCCGTTTTTCACTTTGGAAAGCTTGTTTGTTACAGCAAATAGCTTTACGCGCGCGCACTCCATTTCACAGTACACAGCTTCTTGCACTACATTATACATATTAGGAAAGTAAGAAAGTTGGAAGGAAAACAGTCACGGGTATCGCTTCAGGCATGCATCTCTCTCATGAGTAACTAATCTCTGTCCCTCTGTTTTATCATTTCACCGATGCGGTAAATATTTGTAGCCGGAGGTCATATCGCATTGTGATTGGATCGCAATTGGACGGAATCATATTGTATCCGATTACTCGATGAATCGATGGGACGATCTATTCTAAAAAATATTTCGTGGCTGACGCCCTACTTGTCGCATCGTAGTTGGAATCGATTTTACTTCATTTGGCTGCAATGGCGGTAAATCTCCTTGCATCGTAAATGGAGTGAGTGGTAATGTAATTGGCTCATTTTTGTAATTGGTTGAATGGAATTGGAATTGGAGTGTTTCCTATCATAAAGGAGGTGAACTGTATCGTATTTTAAATGGAATGAATCGTATTGTATTGCATCACAATTTGAATGAATCGTATTGGATCATAATTGCAGCGAATTGCAGTGAATCTTGATTCTTGTATCGTGAATATATGGACTCAGTCCAAAAATCTCGGGTAACCTACAGGTTATTTTTTTTTTCTTTCGCAGGTTGTGTTTGTGGTTATTGCTTCCATCACTCTTAGCTTTTCTCAGCTTGCAGGTATGAGGGGACGCCATCAGGGGAGTGATGATGACGCGATGATGTCGGATGTTACACTGGTGACCATTCACGGTGATGTGACATCCGTATCCAAAAGCCTGCAGGGCTAAGTGAAATGTGTGTGGGTGTGTGGGAGGGGGGCGGGGGAGAATCTTGCTCTGGCTACCAAGTAGGAGACCAGCCTAAGGTTTCAAAAACAACATTGGGATTTTATCATTTATTCATGTCCCCTCATGTTATCATTTCATTTTCTTCGCAGATTAATATTTCACTCATCCGTGTTCCATATTCATGCCAATCACTGGCACGTCATGTGGAGGGAATTACAGGAAAGTACATTAGGAAACTACTCCATTTGCAATTTGATGTATTTCCCACAGTAAAGTTCACATTTTTGAATTGCTTCTTTCAACTCTTTTCCCATTGTGGTGTGCTGCTCATTTTTATTTTTTTATTTTTTATTTTTATGATCACATGTCAAGTGGGTCCAGACTGTAAAACAGGGCATGATTAAGAGTGCTGACCTTTTGCGCAACCGGCCTCCAATTTGGCTCCCTCGAACCAAAATGGTGACTACTGTCATCGTGTGAATTGCTTCTAAATGTGGCAAAGGTTCTCACGCTGTCCTTGAGGAGAAGATACTTTTGTAAAGTAGAAGTATTCATTCAACTCTTAACTTGAGTAAAAATAAAAAAAGTACTCACTTTAAAATGTACATAAGTGGAAAAGTCAAACTTGCTGTCAATGCTATACCTGTATTTCTAGCTTGGCCCAACAACACAAAAAATATTGACCCATTTATGAACATTCATAGTGCTCATATTTACATTTGTTATATTGAGTAACTTCCCACCGCCTTGTAATAACCAGGCGTACCTAATAAAGCGACTGTGGTGAATGTCTCATCGGACTTGGCTTCACACACCATGCGGGGATTTCATTAAAGCAGAGTGCCTGTGGCTTTATTATGCATTAGCATTAGCTGTGCAAAAAAATACTCTTGAAATGCAGTCGTATTTCACGCGGCATCTGTGGTCACGCTACAGCTACGCTCGTCATGGCCTCCTGCAAATTTTACGTACCGAGAGTGAACTTGTTACCGACACCTGAAACGACATGTTAAGTAACAAAAGACCTTTTGTTTGTTTTTATATGTCACTGTTCTCGGACTGATACCTGAAGGCTGGTATGACAGTATCCCATTTAAATGACTCCTTCAAGCGCTGCATGCTACTACTACTGCCGCTATTTGGAACGTAGGAATGTCCAAAACTCCAAGCTTTCCTCTGAATAAACAAGCGAAAGCGAGTCACTCTTGTAGAAGGGATTCGGCCGCGCTGCTTTGCTAATCGGTCATTAGCGGCGACGTGGATGCTAATGTAGATGAAGAGGGTGCGTTTGTGGAACAGATGGAGGAGCGCGTGAACAGATGGACCCACGACTGAAGCGACAGTCGATATTTTTGTGTTTTAGAAGGCGGCCGTTGGACTCGTCTTTGTCCTTCGCGTGTTTGACCCTAATGTAGCATGCGGATTGTTCCCTACCACAGTTTCCTTCCTTTCCACAACTATCGGATGCATTAAAAACAGTCACCCAGCAGGGTGCCTGACGACTGTAATCCGATTTCACCTCCACTCCCTCGTTAGAAAAGTGACAAGTGAAGGGGAACATCTTTAATGGGTTTGCTGCGCACCCCCTCTGGCACTCCTCGCCCCGTGATGACTCCCTGTGTTAGTGTCATCACGTTTTCCAATGTCAAAGACACATTGTCATAAATCGCAAAGTTGCTCTCTCACCTGCATATCAGCAGTATATCGGATGGAACGGGGTCAGCGACAGGAAGATTTCAAAAATTTGTAGCGCTGAACAGGTTTTGAGCTATTTTATGGAAAAAAAAATCATAATCAGAATGATTTTGCCTCATATTGAAATCACGACGAACAAACATTCATTGATTTCAAAACATTTAGATAAAAAGAGTAGAAGATATTTCCTCTCTGTATGTGTTCCGTTATTTGCGTGTGAATATTCGTTATTTGAAGGAAAATCACTCCTGGAACTTGATGCTAATTTTTCATTAGCGTGTCAATGGAATATTCCATTGCCTGCTAGCATGAACGCTAGTTATATTTCTTAAATGCAGTATGTCTTGTATTTACATTTACAGTGCATTGACTGTAATTGTTTTTGTTGTATGTTTAGTTTGACAGTCAACTTTAAGCGGGGTGTCATTAATCAGCATTAAGTAGACTCGGGGAGAAGAGAATCGCATTTGCCGCACACTTGCTGCACAAGCAAACCTGTGCCTTCAGGGTGCTTTCGCAGCACGGGAACTTACAAACACACTCCGTCGTTCAGCACATTCGTCATTTTTATTCAATTGTAACGTTTTTATGGTTATGAGACTTAGAAATCGTGATTATATTTTGATGAACTGCCCCGACTTCAATGCTGAGGGTAATGTTCACCATTATATGACTGACCAGTGGCTGTGAGCCACATGCTGCTTCACCAGACGTGACCACGCATGACGTTGGGCTAACCAGTGAGCCTCAGATCCCTTTTGCTGTCATATAACTCACCTGTTTTGTTTTTTTTCCTCCATCCTCCAACCTCCATCTCGTACCCTCCCTCATCCACACGCACATAAATCTCCCGCAGCCCCGCCATTCTTTGGCACTATCGCGGCAGCATCGCCTTGTAAAAAAATTAAAAATAAAAACATCATCATGGAGCGCCGTGATGAACGGCTGCCATAAAAAGCGCCCGTCGGTTTGGAAGGTGACGGGAGCTACGGTGCACTCTGTGTAGGAGAAGTCGACCCCAAGGCGTCTGAGTGGTGATGAAAGGAGAAGGAGGCCTACTGGATAGCATCGAGTGGCGCAAAAAGTACTGATACCGATTTAGACTTCAAGTATTTGTTACAGTCATGTTTGTAAAAGCACAGTTTCATCTTGAAAATTCAAAATAGGGTTTGAAGTTATGGTTTCGTCTTTCCATCCTCCCTCCCTCCCTTCCTTCCTTCCTTCCTTCCTTCCTTCTTTTCTTTTTTTCATTCATTTGTGCTTTCTTGCTTTCTTACTCCATTCCTCTTTCCTTTCCTCTCCTACTTTAATCCTCCCCGTTTTTTTTGGGGGTTTTTTTTTTGCTTTCATGCCAGCCTTGTTGTGTGAGCGCTGAAGGTCTTTACAAAATGTTATTCCTATTTTTTTTTCTTTCCACTCTTTTGACATGCATACTTCATTCCACTTTCCACACATTCCAAAAATTTGCGCCACAGGGTTGGTATCTTTCTCATTCCAAATATTCATCTTTTCTTTTTCAATTTTTCTTTTTTTTCCACCCGAAAATTTCAAATTCATTCCCAGTGAGGCCAAGTTTCCATCAAAGGTTGTTCATCGTTCTTTCTAAAAGCAACGTTACCCATTTACATTGTTCCCATGTGGAATTTAAATCATTCATCTCATTCAATTCACCTTTAGAAAGATTTTTTTTAACGCGCCAGAAATCACAGCAGTAAAATTGCGGCGGTGAAATATTTATGTTCAAGCCCCTGATTTAGGCAAGTAAGAAATCTATAAATGTTCACACTGTATTTATACATCATAGTTGGCGGCCATTTTATTGGACATGGTGGCACCGAACGACCGTTACAGCGTACCGATTCGCGATGTCCCTCCAGCTACGTTGCAACAAGGTTCAACTGTACTTCTGTAAATCTCGTCGTGTCGTCTCTTCTCATTACATGTTATTGATTGGCCAAATAACATGGCCCCTCATAAAAACTCCCTCCTTAAGTTCCCCTGCCTTCCAATTTTGTAGTTACACCGGGTGAAGAAAAAAAAAACACGTGAGAAGGAATGCGGATATTCGTTTAGTGTGGACATTTGCATAATGGTTCATTTCATGCAGCGCAGCGATGAGTGGAATTCGAGTCTTCAAATTAGCTTCTGCTTTTCGTGTTAACAAATGACATTATCGTTGGCTTGTTCGTATCTAATGGAGAAATCGTACAGATTAGAAATGCGGAACACAAAGTCTTTAATCACGACTAAATACCTGGCAAACCGCTAACACGCAGTTGTTAACAGTTCGTCAGAACGGTCGTTCTGGAAGCTCCTTGTACTCTGTAAACCACTTGAATGTATTCTCGCGTGCAGTTTTTCCTCTTGGAAAGGACCAAGTTTCATGTTGTGCTATTTGATAGCAGCAACTGAACAACTGGGTGTGTTTTGTGATCATCAATGTGAGTCAGAAGGCTAATTCCTCACCCAAAACACCTGCAAAGTGGTGTTTCCCCTCCATCTTTGAACATTCCTGCTCATTCTTGCTCTCTGAGCACCAAAGAAAAAAAAAAGGCACCATCTCTGCCCAGTTCAAGACAATGATTGGGTCCTCAATCTTATAGATATGAGATGGAGGGGGCCACCCCTGCCCCGCTCCTGTAGACGAAACGCACTGCAACTTTGTCTGAGCAGCCAGCAGGATGCCTGACAAGCGTATCAGGGAAAAGAGGCGCGATAAGGGGCCACCTCGGCCCGAGGTGGCGGCCCTCCCAGCTGGAGCTCCGTTTTGAATTTTCTTGTCCGCACGTGCATGTCCGAAGGAGCCACGCTTTGAGATTTTTACTGCAATCCATGGGTCTTTTATATGTCATTTCTCCTTTTTTTTCCTTTTTCTTTATTGCTTTAATTTCTTTCCTTTCTTTTTTCTTTCTTTGTCTCCCTTTTTCCTCTTTTTTATTTCATTTTCTCTTGTCTTTTTGCTTTTTTCTGTTTTTTGTGTTCTCGCATTTTTTTCTCCATGTTTCCCCCTCTCCCCATTTCACATCTGACTTCTTTTTCTTAAAATGTTCTCTTTGACTTTCTCTTCTCTTTTCAATTGTTCCCGACCTTTTTTTTTTTGTCTTCTCCACTTTTCTCCTCTTTCGTCCAGAAGCGATTTTACTCGCAAGTGATCAAATGTTCACCTTTATTTCTCGCATTCTTTATTTTTTTGTCCTTCTCAAGCAGACAGGATGTCTTTTCCTTTCAACGGTGAAACGACACAATTCATAAATGCACATCTATTGCAATTCCTTGCTCCCCCTGACATCGCAGCTCTATTGTGGAAGATGTCTAGACACCTCTGAAAGCTTATCACGGGCATCTCTTATTCTTTTTTTTTTTTTTGACATCTCCACTGGAGGGAACAGATGACGAGTCGCGGGAACTGACGGGTGAAGATTTTCAATGGCACAGTTTTCGCTTCGTGTCTTTTGTCATCCCATCCCCGCCCCCAAGGTGTTACGACTCTTTTTCTCCCAGAGCCTCGTTGACTTCGGCCCTGACCCGCACACCAACCATCGGCAAGCTTGACAAATGCAGCGGCGGCTGCTATTGTTCAACCTGAAACCCGTTCAGAGCCATCAAGTTGTTGGGGGGAAAAAAAAAACCCCACACCTGGTAGCAAATTGTGCTGAATGGAAAATACGATTATATATCATATTCAAAGTAGGTCGAGCATTTGTGTCAATGAATACCTACAGTTTGAAGTGACATTCAGCACTTTAATGTTCACACCTTCTGTCTCATTCTGTTCGACACAGTCGATGGAATTTCAAGTCAGTCAGCGAAACTTGTGTCACGGGGCTTGTGTTCTTTGATCCTCATTTTGGAAGGAAAAAAAAAATCCAATATCTCCAAACCGCAATGTGACGCGGCTGAGAACAATATCACACTCGCCCTGAGGGAGCTTTACGTATTTATCTTCATATTACCATATTATGATTTGGGGTAAAATGTCAAATCGGAGCTTAAATATGCAACCTGGAATTCACCCACAATGACAGCTTCAATCCGAAAGGACCAATTTGATGTTAGTTTTCAAGAGTAGGTTATTGAGGCTTTATTTTATGAATTTATTTCTTGTGCTTGTTTGTTAAAAATAGACATGGAGGAGGAGGAAAAAAATGTTCAATCTCAATCGCAGTATTGTTGGGGGAAAAAAAAGTCGCAATTAGATTATTTTCCACAGTTGTTCAGCCGTGTGGGTTTTTGTCTCGAGCATCGATCCAAGTGAAAGTCTTCAATCTCGTCAAGCATCTGCGTTACAATGAGGCCGCATCATCAAAAAAACGCATAGATAGACAAGAGAGGCAGACCGCCTGACGATTGATTTTTCTGCTCGGGACAGAATTTGTGATGCTAGACGGCGACCGTTAGCTTCAATGACATCAGTAACCGTGTGACGCATAGCCGAGTATCTTCCCAGTGATATATGCAAATATAATCTTGTGTCTGGGAACTAATTAAAACGAGTTCACAGATTATCTCTGTTCTCCTCAAAGCAGATGGGTCTTCGTTAGGCTAATGAGGTGGGAGGGGCTGGCTGGTACAGCGTCTGACAGGCACGATAAAACACTGCAGCGCCACATAAACAACTCTTTCGCCAATTCCTTCGACTGTCGTTTGTCTAAATTTACATCTCTTCCGGGAGTCCCACTTGGCAGCTTTGTTTTTTGCCGTGCACGGGCGTGTGAGTTGCAATAATGGCAGCTTACTATTTAAGTAATTAAAATGTGTCATTTTCTATATTTACTTTAATTTAAAAAAAAAACATCTCAGAATAGATGAAAAAAGTAACAAGTGGCATCACTAGTTAACTGTAGTCAACTTTTGTTGTAGCCACGTTTCCACCAGCAGATATAGCACGAGCTAGTGGATAGCATGACATCAGAGCACCAACTAGAACAATACGTACAAAGAAAAAGCAACCGTTACGTGCCGTGCTTCACCTCTTCCCCAAACATTGGGACAATCGAAGCCTTCCTCGGTACTCTCTGCGCGTGAGCGTATCCACAATCTGACTGACCGCCGCCTGTCTTCTCTCGCAGGTGTTCACTCGGTACGGCAAGTGTTACATGTTCAACGCCGCCGAGGAGGGCAAGTCTCTGCGCACCACCATGAAAGGCGGCACGGGGAACGGGCTGGAGATCATGTTGGACATTCAGCAAGACGAATACCTGCCGGTGTGGGGCGACACAGGTGGGCTTCGCCTTAGTACTTGGGACTATTATTTACAGAGACCAAGCAGATGAGAAAGTTGCCTCTCTGCTTGTGAGCCTCGGGGGCCGAGGATGTTTTTTCATTCACGCAATTTCAAGCCATCTATAATTCACGCAGCGGTGACTCACGGTACTCTGGTTAGGGAACACGTCGGGACACACGGTCTCATTTCACACATATGAAAGTCTTTCAAGCTTGTGACATGCTATTCCGAAATGCTCTTGTTCCATTTCTCCAGCACACCAAAACCATTTTAAGGTGGGTATTTTATTGCAACCCGTATAAAAGAGCAAATGACAAAAATGATGAATAAGCGCTAATAAAAACAGAACGTTGGAATTTGTGACCCCAGTACAACAACTAAAATATATAACCGGTCATGATAAAATGAAGATTTTACTCCTTCCTGGTGTCAAAATATCCACGGACAGGTCGATGAATAAGCTCCTCATGAAACAGTAAAGAATGTTGGGATTTATCATTTCAACAAAATAATAAAGGTGCACGCCTGTTAACAGTAAAACGCCTTTACTGCATCGTCATGTCAAAAGATCAAAACACAGAATGATTAACGGCTATAAATCGTAAGAGAATGGCACATCAGACTGGCTAACCCCAACAAAACA
The DNA here is from genome assembly GCA_901007745.1 of Hippocampus kuda. Lineage (NCBI taxonomy): Eukaryota > Metazoa > Chordata > Actinopteri > Syngnathiformes > Syngnathidae > Hippocampus > Hippocampus kuda. The sequence continues at coordinate 177,122 of CAAKHF010013295.1, forward strand.
TCCTTCCAATAAAATGATGCACATGATTTTGTTGCATCCTGGTGGTAAAATATCAAAGGACAAATATATCGGCATGAATTTTTAAAAAAAATACATATTTTGTTGGAATTTATCGACACAATAAAACTAAAATATGAAATGCAAATGCTGACCTGGAAAGAAAATAATGAATGTCTGGATTGTACTACCTGCTGGAGTCAAAAGCCCAAACGACTTTGAATTTTAATAACATGTCATAAATTGAAAAAAAAAAAAGTATTTTAGAAGAGCGTCACGATTTTTATCTCCCTAAAAAATAGTACACACTTGATAACAATAAAATCGTGTGCATCTGTAATTGATCTTTTTTGATTAAAAACAATCATGAGTAACCTCGAACAACATTGCTTAATTTAAATGTATAACCTCAATAAGAAACAACATACAAAACGAGACATTCATGACCTTTACTTTTCACCTAACACCTGAAAACAATGGAAGGATGCTCGTCTGGATTTTTCACAGAACGTGATTAATGACGTTCATAATGCGCCTGAAAATGTCCGATGGGAATGTATGTCAATAAAAAAGTAAAGGTGCACTCATGAAAGAAATAAAATCATATACATTACACATTTTATTGCCTTTATCGACCGTTTCAAATGGCATATGCCCCCTCTAACTGGTCTTTTCTTCACTTGTCATTATTTGTGTGTCTGCGTAACAAGCGGCTATCTGGTCGTGAACAATTCCTCTTATTCTTTCAAAAAAAAAAAAAAAGAGGCTTCAAGCTGTTTAATGCCACTCCCATTTAAGCTTTACGATCAAACTAAACATAAAACAAAGAGAGTGAAATTGTGTTCTCTGTTTTAAACAACCACCTGACTTAGCACTGCGCTAGCTAAATGCTAACACACCAAACGCAAAACACCATAAATGGACTCACCAATAGTGTCAATAGTTACTGTGTTGTAACCCTGAAGCAATGGATATGTCGCCCTGTCGACAGAACCTGTAATAGAACAATACTTGTGGGCATGTCACCCGCTGTAAAACCTATTTAATTATGGAGGCAAAATGACAGAGTCACTCGAGTTTTCCGTTGCCTGGCAACTACAAGTTATTTGAAGGATCGTGCTGCTTGCTGTGCAACCCAAAGGTGTTCCACGTTCTCAACAGCTGGCAAAATAAGCAGTAGCTGATATTCTTAGAGGAGGAAGAAAAAAACAGTCACCCTGACTTGAAACTCCAATGTGAAACCCGACTTTTGAAACGCTAACACAGACTTGAAACTTGAACTTTGGGTTGAGCCCCCAACTTGGAAGCCCAACCCTTATTTTAAAACGTTGCCTGAGCCTGATTTAAAACCCTCCTTTGTAACCCTTTTCCTAATTTATAACTTGAAACCCAAATTTGAGGCCCTAGCCCCGGTTTTAAACCTTAATTTGAAATTCAAACCCAGACTTGAAACCCTACCTTGAAACCACAACACTGGCTTGAAACCCTAAACTGAACACTCATCCTAGTTTAAAAAAAAAAAAAAAATCATTTGAAACCCGAGCCCCGACCTAAAACCATTTGCAGCACTGACTCTGACCTTAACACAGGCTTGAAGCCCTAACCCATACTTGAAGCCTTAATCCAGAATTAAAACCATTTGAAATCCTAACCCTATTTTGAAACCCTACCTGGTTCTCAAACTCCTAATTTGAAGCCCTAACCCAATCTTAAAACCTGACTTTAAAACTTGACCCTTTTTTTTCGTAACCCTTCACATCACACCATCCTGAATGCCCGGAATAACAATGTCGAGGTAGCGTTTTAACTTCTTAGTCTTATTAGACGTCTTATTAGTCGTCTTGGCAACTGTTGGTCTCTTTTAAAGGTTTCCAAGCAAGTTCTCAAACTGTTCGTTTCCCGCTGATGACGGTCGATGACGTCACAGAAAATCATTTTGAGAGACTGTGGCATTTAAACGCATTCCTCAAATGCCCCACTGCCATCACAAGCATCAATGATTAGAGAGTGGATCGTCGTTTGTAATCTCAATTGATAAAAGACATTTCCCGGGCAAAGCAATTTACTCCATGCTCACCCTGCTCCATTTTTAGTCTTCTCGTCAAGCTCCAAGCAGCCATAGAAATAATTAATAAGCAAACAAGTGTGCGCTGTCTTGCATTGTTAATGACTTCCTCTGCTTTTTTTTTTCTTCTTCATTTGTACGACTTTGAGGGCCACAACGGAGATTCTTAAATTGCTCCGCGCACTCCAAAGCAACTGGTGGCGCTGTCACAGCAGACAGAAATCAAGACATGAAAGCCAATCAGAAGCCAGAAGAAAGTCTGTTCTGGAAAACATATTAATTCAGTCAATTTGATATAAAGTCATTTTTTTGACGACGGAATGACAATTAAAAAGTTTTGTAAGCGATTCATCAATTCAATTGACAAAATAATGGACACATAATTCAAGTATTGAAATAATTGTTTGTTTCAGCCTTACTTTGAAGCCGGAACACATGAGATGTGTCCCATCTGTCTTACCGCGGTATCAACACATTCTGTCACATCATGCGTACTTGTAGTCGTCCTTTTTGTGACTCGTTACAAGCGCGGCTGTCTCGCCGCGCTTTTGCTTCCGAGTATTTCTGCATGCAGGGACTCACTAGCGCGTTATCGTCAAGGCCAAAGCTAATTTGCATGTGCGGGTGTTAATGTGCCAAGAAGGCGAAAGGCCGTAAACAAGAGTACAAACAAGGTGAGTTTTAAAATGATGAAAACACTTGATGAATGACTAACGTCCTTCATTTCCAATGCTGTGTGTGTGCGTGCGTGCGCGCGCGCGCTTTTCTTGCATATATTCACAGCCACAGCAAACGAATCAAAAGGGGTATGGAGCACTCTGATTTTGAAGGTTGTCAGACACCGAAAGACTCAAGTACTTGACTGTCAACTCAAACTGTACCGGTGTATTATTTATGCGTTAGTTAGCTTTTGAACTGTCTGCCATTATTTATCCGTGTCCCGATTGAAGCCCCGGATGTGACTCACCGTATCCCTGAAGCACTCCACGTGGGTCAGGTCAAGAGTCGATTCGATTTTGTTGAAATCTCAACATAAGACAACACTCAAAACAGTTTTTTTTTTTCCCTTCCTCTGCTGGCCAGCGAAAACACAGGCGAACGTCATTTATTGCGTCCGAGTTGTCACCATGGCCACAGCGGCAAGTTGATGAGTGTGTGCTGGTACTTGAATGTGGGGGCGCGGGTTGATTAAATGATTCCTTGGAACACAAGAGCGCACGTGATGCTGCAATGCTATTGATTTCCACACTGGTATTCAATCACTCGCTGTTTTACCGAAAATGTTAGGGCGTGTGTGTCTGTGTGTCTCCTTTCCATTCTGTTTTTCTGTGATTAAAAAAAATAATAAAATAAATTTAATTCCCTGCCCTCGAGCTGCATTTTCTACCAAAATTAAAGGACAGCAATTAAAATGACAATTATTTTTTTCTCATCAGTTGTCCATTCCCAATTATGTACAAATGGGCTCACAAAGATGTTTTTCCCAATCTTGTTGTGGTGTTCCCGATCGTGAACTTTGGTCTGGGACTTCAAGGTGCAGCAAAATTTGCTGTTTACCTGACCCGCACTACTCACAACAAAACTTTACGGTAAATATACGGTTTTCCCCATCTGCTTGGTCATTTCCTGATTGTGCATTCCTTGCAGAGGATACGGCATTCGAAGCGGGGGTCCGAGTCCAGATCCACAGTCAGGCCGAGCCCCCCTTTGTGCACGAGCTGGGCTTCGGCGTCGCGCCCGGCTTCCAGACCTTCGTGGCCACGCAGGAACAGAGGGTGAGTCGCTATTGATCCCCTGCAAAATGTAGAACCCGACTGGGATTGGGTTTTCGGGGCTGGTATCGATATTGGGGGCAAAAAAACAATACATAAAATAATAACATTGACATACATGGGATATATTCTGTGCATGAACACCCGCTCTGATAATACCCGAAATATGATTCACGGCAAAGAAGCAGAACATTTCTAAATAAAAATAAGGAACTTTAATTAGCATAACTGTAAGGCCTGTACGCTGTCGAATAGTCTTGTCATCAATAATGGTGGGCTTGGGAATTAACAATTGCAATGCCTTTGTTTATTTCACAAAGATGCAAGGTTGTGTAAAGCTTGAAACACTGTAATACACTCCCAAAAAGTCCTTCCCTCACACGAGGCAACCTAATGAGTTGTTTTGTTTTGCATAGTTTGTTGGTTTTAAGGGTGTTTTTGTCACAAGGCACCAAAGGGTACTAAAGTGTGGTGTTACATTGTTTTACACAGTCCCATCTGACCATGAGGTTGGAAAAAAAAAAGAAAAGCAGTTTCTTCTGCCCCCTTCTTTTTTTTTTTTTTTTTTTTGTGCGTATGTTGTCATAAATCCGATCCCTTTGTCCTTGTCTGAGTGTCGTCATCGTATTGCCTGCCCAAAAAGAAGGGCCAGCATATGTTTGACCTCCAGAATGTTGCGTCAGGGAATCTGTCTCCCGCCATTGAAGTTACCAAAAATGCCTTATAGAGTCAGGCTGCTGCAAGTAGCTGTTTTTATTTCAAGGCCGGTCGAGTTTATGACACGACGAAAATAGAGACGGTCGCCACAGGGCATGTCATACAAAAAGTATTAGCTTAGCATCTGAGCGTTGACTAACGAGCCTCCAGGGTGAGCGGCTGTACCTGCCCTCAGCCCACTTTTCTGACTGGCAGGCTGAAGACCGAGCTCTCCTCGCTCATTATCAGCGTTGAGGTGAGGACACTCACTGAGGGGGAGTAAAAAAATAAAAAAAATTTAGATCCTCTCGTTAATTATTACAGCGCGCAAAGGTCATCAAGTTGTCTGCTGGGACCATCCCACTCCTTCTGAAACACTTTCAAGCATAATAACCAACACTTGAGTTATATGGAATATGATAGAACATTAGATTTGAAAATAGTACATTAGAGATGTATACTGTATTGCATTAAATATGATGGAAATCGGGTGGTATCACAGTTTCCGCTTACATTAAATGTAAATAGGGTACAGAGGACTTGTATGGACATGAAATGTGATGTGAATATTGAACATCGTATCAAACATTCGTGTCATATCACGATAAATATGATGCAGACATAGTACAATAGAAGTGTATAGAACATTAAATATGCTAATATTGTACTATACATCATGTACTGAATATGGCTGTACATGAAATATAACGGTATATATTCCAATAAACCCTAAATTTGAGTGGAGCACTTGTAGCTAAATTGTAAATCCCGCTTCAAAGTTCACCGGAATCTGTCTCAAGTCTTTGTATTTCACAACAATTCTCAGGGAAAAAAAAAAGCACACTTTTATCGAGTTGTGCCCGCAATGTGAGGTTCAAGTGCGTGATGCTAAAACAAAACAACCTTTCCCAACAATTTGCCGAGTGAACTGTAAAGCCTCCCTTTAAGCCCCCCCATCCCCGCCTCAGCACCGGAGTGAAATATTGATGAAGACAACGGCGAGGGGAGCCAAGGCTTCTGCCGCTTATTAGACGGACCGCGATCGGCTCACATGCCATTACACCGGAATTAATCAGATGGCGAATTAGCCACCATTCGATTTAATTGGGCCCAAGGAGAAGATTAGCTTCGCGGCGGAGGTGATTGGAAAGGTTAAGGATTGCCGAGCAGCACCTTTCACGGAAGGCTTAATCGCACCGGGGATGTCGGCATTCATTGCTCGGAGCAGGCAGGGCACATCAACAAGCAGGCACGCAGCATTGTAGTGCTGCCACTAAGTCAAGACTCACAGCGTTTTTGGGCATCGTTTGGAGCAATACTCCTACCACACATGTTAAGTGAAATGACATTGTGGACCGACTGCGTCGGGTTGAATACTTTTTGGGTGGAATAGTATCTCATAATATTCTCACAATGCTATAATTTCATATACCGGGATGTGAAATTGGAAAGCATCAGCGGCAAAGCTTCCTCGGAACGCACACAACATTGCTGAGCGGTTACATGTCAGAGTGGCATCTTTTTTTGGAATGCAGTAATCCTTCGTTTTTCGCAGTTCATGGGGACCCCTGATGTTCTATTTTATTTTTATTTTGTAATTCTTTGGAGGTTTACAAAAACAAACAAAACAGTGATATTCCCCCTCGTGGTCAAAACTAAAGGTTGCAGATAGGACTTTGACGAGTCTCAAATACAGCAGAAAGTAAATGGCTAGCACTGCATCTGTCCAAGTCTGCTGAAAAACAATAAAAGACTTTATAATGCCACTTTTTCTTTTATCTTTTGCTCTGCCTCCATAATATAACTAATTTAAAATGAAAATAGGAGTTTTCTCGTAATGTTTAGATGAGATTAAAACAGATTAATTAGATGAATTAATTACAGACCAATTTAATTAATGACATAATTTTTTTTAATCGGCCAAAAATTCCCGCATTGTTGCAGCAACTACATTTCAAAGACCAATTTATGTCAAGCTGTACTTGAAACTCTTAAGTAGGGTGTAGCTTCACAGGGCATGTGCGAGTCTCCACATGAATGTTATCTTGTCATCACCAACACTGAAAATAGAAGTTGTACCTCAACACACACTAAATCCTCTGAGAAGCCGTTTTATGTACTGCTGTTTTGGTTAGCAACAAACGGACTCGGCGGCGGATAAATCCTTAATGGGCATATGGAGGAACTTAAAAGTTGAGGATGGCCAAGAAGCATGTTAAACCGGCGTCGGGGATGTCAGTATTCATTTCTTCCACTGGCTGCTTTCTTATCGGCCGTCACAGCCTTGCACAGCAATCGGCAACATTCCGCGCACTTGGCTGCTTTCAAACGGAATGTTGGAGCGGCTTCCCGCTCGTCTGGACCGATAGCGCAGAGCAGACGCGCTATTAAATCCCAGCCGGCAGCCGGCAGCCGCCCACTTTTCACCTGGCACCGTCGCGTCGCGCTACATCCACAAAATGTAGTTGCCGCTCCCTCGTGCGGAATGCACGTCCGTGACAACTCAGGTTGTGTTGTATGACCCTTATTCTTCTTCTTGTTGTTCAGACCGCAGCATGTTGGAGTGTTGCCTCCTTCGTCAGACCCGGAGGAATTATTTGGTCAAGTGTCTGTACAACTGTGAAATTGTTTGGCTCAGCTAACTAGCGGTGTTTAATCTGTAGCCCAAAAAATAGCACGTCGAGCCACAATCTTGTGTTCATCCATGTTTATTTCCCTCCGCCGCTTAAGGGCTTCCAACTAAATTTAGTTTATAAAGCCTAACGTACTGTCGGAAAGGTGACATTTCAAAACATTTTGTCCCTCCCTTGTAGCTCACCTTCCTGCCTCCGCCCTGGGGCGAGTGCGAGTCGAAGACTCTGGAGTCGGGCTTCTTCCCGGTGTACAGCGTGACCGCCTGCCGGATCGACTGTGAGACACGCTACATTGTGGAGAACTGCAACTGCAGGATGGTGCACATGCCCGGTAGGTGCCCCGCCCAAAACCGAACGCATTACATCACCTGCGACAAAAAGTTAAGATCAGTCGACATCTTTACTCAAGATGGTCTTCTTGACAGGTGATGCCTCCTACTGCACACCCGAGCAGTACAAAGACTGCGCCGAGCCCGCCCTCGGTGAGTCACATGATCTCGCCACGCCACCGTTTTTTTGAGCAACGGAGGCGGGACGCACGCCCGACTGTCACTTCTCGCGCCCCTGGTGTGTGTGAAGAAATTGTTGCCGTTCCCCTAATTGCTCGATGCCACGCCACCGTGTGAAAGTGCACAGTGGCAGTGTGTGAAAGGCAATCTTGCCAGAGCGAAAAGTGTGTAAAAGTTGGAGATTGTTCCAACCACAGAGAGTAAATAGATGACAACAAGTGCACGCTGGCTAACAAATAAATGACCTCTGTGTTAGATGTTGTAGTTAAACTTTACTTTTCCGCCCCCGGTCGGCAGCAATCTCCGAAATGGTGAGAAAAGTCCTGCGTAAATAAATTCAAGTACATGAAAAATGCAGCCGAGGGGCACAGCAACTTTTCCTGGGTGCACATTTCTTGCCACGAGCTAAAGGATTGTACACCGGCTCGCCTTCACTTGTAATTGGGCCGCCGCTTTGACGCCTAATTCTCGGCATGCAAATCAGGTCAAGTCAGTGCCAATTTGTCGCAATCTTTCTGACTGCCAACTTGAATATTTTTTTCCTCTCCTTTGGATACTAATTTCATATTTTAAAAAAAAAAGCACCTGTCTCCAACTTGTCAGAGGAGATTATGCGTTGCTCGACTCATCAAGCGTTTCCGCTTTCCGACTTGAAAGTTTAAAAGGACACTTTGATGACTTCCAATGCAGACAAGTTGCGTTATTACCTCCAAGACGATGAGCCAACGTGACAAAACAGTCTCATTAAATTAGCATTCGAAGTCATAATATGACACAGGTTTGGTTTTCGTGGATTATTCTTGACTGATCCGGTCTTCAGGAGCCATCTACTTTTGCGGCTTCACTGCTTTGCCGCAGTTCATTTGGCGGAAGATATTGCGAGCTTGATGGCTTGCTTGGTTTGCTCACGCCTCGGTAGGGAAAGTCGGCTTTCGTCAAAGACGCGCGTTGTTATCAAAAGCCCTCATCACACCTAAATGTACAGAAACAATCATGTGGGTGTCATTGATTTTGGTGGGCCTGGTTAGCTGTTGGGTGAGGTCGGTTGGTTAAATTGGGAGAGTGGTGATGGACGAGAAGCGTGTTTTTGTTGATTTGTGCACTGGTTGATTCGGAAGGTGCTAGTGTAGGTCGGATTTAGTTGGTAAGGACGCTAGCTGATTTGTTTGTTTTATAAATTTTTATGTAGCACAGTATATTTTCATAAAAAGCCTCAAAAAGAGTCATACTGAACAGAGAATATCATATGACCATATTTGTGTTAGATAACGTCCTCTTCCGTGCCCTTCACCGTCACCAACCCATCATCATCATCATCATCATCATCATCATCCTCATCACGGTCCTTAGCCAAGCTGTCTGCGACGGAGAGCAGCAGCTGCATGTGCCGCACTCCGTGCAATGTGACGCGCTACAACAAAGAGCTTTCCATGGTCAAGATACCCAGCAAGACTTCGGCGCGCTACCTGCAGAAGAAGTTCAACAAGTCGGAGAAGTACATCGCGTACGGCCACACACCTCGGACATCGCACCGCACGCGAGCGTGTTTTGTGGCCACGTCGCGGGAGCCGTCCATCTTCATGCCACGTTGTTGTTTTTCGCAGAGATAACATTTTGGTGTTGGACGTGTTCTTCGAGGCTCTCAACTATGAGACCATCGAGCAGAAGAAAGCTTACGAGGTGGCGGGCCTGCTGGGTAATAACGAGAACTACGGAATACAGTTTGTGCGGGGGGGGGGGAGTGAAATGTGGAAATAATTGAATTGTGATAAAACAGAATGTGAGACGTGAAGTTGGAATGTTTGAATCGATCCAAGAAATGTGGAAGAGGTGATTGTGTAAAAGATTTGGGAATTTTATTGAATATTAATCATTCATATTTGTATTTAATGTTGTGAATTTGGATACAGGATGTTTTTTGTTTTTTTACACGTCAACCTTTTGAGATGTGAAAAGTAGTACCGAAGATGTGTTTTGATTTTTGAATGGGGAGACAAAAGTGGAAGAAGAATGCTCTTTTGCATTCATACAGTAATAATAAAAAATATCATCATGGAAATAATACGACTAATTCGATGAACTTGTCAACACATTGTGCCCCCTACAGGTGACATTGGCGGCCAGATGGGGCTCTTCATCGGGGCCAGCATCCTCACCATCCTGGAGCTTTTTGACTACGCCTACGAGGTCAGTCACGCCGTTGAAACAAAGCAGGAGAAGAAGCATGGTCCGATCTGAATTCTCGTTTTTTTTTCAGGTGGTACGAGACAGACTATTGGACCTCCTGAGTCGAGAGGACGAGGAGGAGGGTCGCCGAGGGGCTGTGGTAAGTGCGCCCTTTGAGCCTTTTGATGGATTATTTTGTTTGTTTGTTTTTTGCAAGGCCAAGTTCTTTGATCTTCTTACTAGAAAACTGTTTTACAAAAATGCCATCATTATTTTTTTTTCTGGGTAGTGCAGGGGCTGGTATCACTGCCTTTTATCTCTTGACCATAAAAATAAGTTAGGATGTTGTATGTCAATTTTATATATATATATATATATATATATATATATATATATATATATATATATATATATATATATATATATAAAATTCAATATATATTTTGAAACGAAATACAATTTGGATATTATTTTTTTATTTTGTGTTAATGTTTTCACAAATCAACGTGTTATTAATTTGTGTGTGGGTTTTTTTATATATATATATATATATAAAAGAATATTTGGGGATAAACAACCCATCCTTTAGAGTTTAATATTTTTTAATGAAATACAATTTGGGTACGTTTTTTATTCTTAAATTTTGATACTTTTTTTTTTACTTCAAGTTTTGTGTCTTGTGTATTTTTTTGTAATTAATAATTTGTCATCAATTTAGGTACTGTGATTTAATGTTAACTTTTTTCTACTGAAATATGTTGGGGTTTATGTTGTGATTAAATGATGTATTTTTAAATTAAATCACATTTCAGTTCTCTGACATTTTTGTTGTATTTATTTTGAATTAAATGTTTGTTTTTATGTGGTTGGAGCTGTTTTTAGCACTGCTATTTGTTGAGCTCATTTTTGAAAACGCTGTTGTTGAAAAAATTTGTTTTGATGAATTTTTTGCGAATTAATTTTATATTCTTTCTTGATTTTTTTTTTTGGTTTGTTTTTGTTTTTTTGGTGAATGAAATCAAATATTGGGTGCGTTTTTCTTAGACTTCCTGTGATCCGGTGGCCAACCACTCGGAGTCCATGGGCAACAGCGTGGCCGTGCCCCTGCAGGCCACGCTGGGCACTTTGGAGGAGATCGCCTGCTGAGGCCCCCTCGCCTCGCCCCAATCATCCCTCCCCCCTCCTCCCCCTCCACCCATTGTCAGGACAGCCAATCACGAGGCGCTAAAAAGTGTCTTAAGCCTCAGCGATGCCAAATGAGGTCGGACGGGCTGGCCAAGTGTGGAGAGACACACCTGAGTAGCATCCATTGGTGGCTCAGTGCAAAAAAAGCAAAAACAAAACAAACAAAAAAAAGACTTGGGAGCCACCAAAGCGCATGTGTCACTCATGTGCCCACGTGATGAATGTGCCGCGTCAACCCTGGATTCCCGTTTCAGCTTTAAATGGGACGACTGATCACTCATTTTTGTTGGACAAAGGAAAGAGAAAATCGGCCAATCAAGAGAGCAAAGAAACATTTTTGTTGCACTTTTAATATTGGATCATTCCACTCAAGGGCGTGTTCACACTAGGCCATGCCAGACGTGCCAAAATACTGCAACTTTCCGACTCAGTTGATTATTTCTTGTCATTATTTTGATTTCTAATTGGCGAGAGGCGCCATGGCATGAACCTTGTGATATGGCATTTTTGTGCACAGCCTAGTTATGAATCGACATTTTTGACTATGGATTACATCCAGACCATCTTTTGATTTTTATTGTCTTCATTGATAACTGGTGACAGGAGCAAATCATTTTAGTCATATGACAGACCTTGCATGTGACTGGCATGCTGTGGTCTTTTGATTTCTACAGTGCAAAGAGCCGGTTATGATAAAAAAACTGGCAAGAGGGCAATCGCATCACTCAAATGACACGTGCATGTCCCCATGCGTGAAAAGCGTGCATTGGAAATTTTTTTCAACGTGCATTGTTTCGAATCTCTATTTCTATTGTGCAAAGTGGCAGCTCAGAATAACTGTCTACCATGAGTTGAGTGGCCTTTTTTTTTTTTTTTGATTGTGGATTATTTCTACGCTTTCTGTTGATTTCTAGAGTGGAAGGAGATTTTCTGATGAATAACTGGCGAGACGAGCAACTGCATTCATCAAATGACACGTGCACGTGCCCAGCGTGATGAGTGTGCAGTGTTTTTTTTTGCCGTGGAATATTTCTAGTCACTCTGTTTATTTCTATTGTACAAGGTGGCGGCTATCGTGGTTGGAGCAATTGCATTAGAAGCGTCGATTGCGCATTCACAGTTTTCACATTTTTTTGACTGTATGGATTATTTCTATCGTTCGGCTGGTTCCTGTTGTGCACATTGGTGGGTATAGTAAATAACTGGCGAGGGGTTACATGTACTTTGGCATTGCATGTGTTCTTACCCTTTTGACTTTGTGTATTATTTAGAGTTGTTATATTTCATTGCTATTATGCAAGGTCCAGTTATCCAGAAAAACAGACAAGGAAGCACCACACGAATTAATTTTGAGCCTGCATGGAAGTCCAAGTGTACTGGACTTTGGGTGTCAAGTGGGCCCCATGCGTGGTTCTGATGGCCTCGTGTGAGCACGCCCCGAGAGGAACTTGAACAGCATGCCACATTCCACAGTTATTGACGGGACTCAAAGTGAGGTGTGCGACTCACACTTCACTGTCACTTGAAGACAGGCAGTGGAACAAAATGTTGTATGGTGATGACGTATTTAACCAAAAGTTCCCAGACAACGTTTCACCATTTGTCCCCACCCCAATAATAGCTCTGACATTTTTTTTCTTCGCGGAGGCGGTAATGATCATGTAAATATGTGTGTTTTTTCGACTCACATTTGCTTTTGCGGCATATAGGATTTTGGAACGTCCAAAAAAAAAAAAATGGAGGATGCTATTGAGCTTTTACGAAGACTCCGCCCCTCAGTACTGAGATAAAGCTCAATTTTGCAACACTGCAGTTGGGCATTTTTTGTCATCTTTGTGATTGTTTTTTTTTTCCCATCTCGTGAGGAATGAATTCATCACCACTTTTAATTCGGATTTTGGTTGTCTTCTTTTTTTTGGGGGGTGGGGGGTATTGTTTTTGGGTTGGCTTTTTCCCATCCACTGCGCTTGAAAGCCGCCATCTACGTGTTCCGCCTCGTGTTGCCACGTCTGCTCCACTCGGAACTGCTCGCTGTGCTCGGGCGTCGTTTTTGTGCCGCAGCGCCAACATTGAGTGTGTAAGATTGTGTGTTTGTGTGCGTGCGTGCGTGTGTGTGTGGGGGTGGGGGCGTGTGTTTTCAATGTGAAACCATTAAATGACACTTTTTGCAACAGTTGTCTTCTTCACTTTGGTGATGTATTTTTCGGTAGTTGGTGGTTTTTTTTTTGTTTGTTTTTACATAATTTAACCCTTTTTTTTAGGGTTACTTTTTTCTAGTCATGTTTGAATTCCAGTGTCAAACGCGCTGTCAGATAACAGTAGAATAGATTAAAACTACTCTACCTTTGAATATAGTCCATTCTACAAAACCTTCATCTATCCAGGCAATGTATAACCTTTTCCCAGAATTCACTGTCAAGCAAATGTACGTAATTTTTAAAAAATGAATAAATAGGTTAACCACTGTCACATAAATGGAAAATACGGTGGTGCCTTGAGATGCAATATTTATTCTTTTCACGACCAACTGAAAACAATTGTATCTCAAAGTATCTTTCCCTACTTAAAATTGAAATGCCATAAATTCCGCTTTATGAAAAAATAGTGAGAACATAATCGAATAGAATTCAAAGAATGACTTTTTGTTTGCATCATGGTTCATGGCAAGTGGCAGTATAATAGTCATGGAGACAAACAGTTTCACAGTAACTCAATAGACAAAGGATACAATAATATATTTTTGTTAGTATTCTCTGTCTACGTCGGTTGCTGCACTCTGTGTTTTAATGCCGGCCCATAGTTCACATGTTTGTTTGCCCATCTATGGCGTTTCCCATGATGTGTCGTTTGGTTGCCCACCAATTCAGGGTGTTCAAGTGTTGCCGTAAGACTGTTGAGATTGGCTCTAGCACGCCCTTGACCCTTGTAAGGATAAGCAATACACCAACATATTTTGGGCTGGCAGCCCAAAATATGTTGGTGTATTGCTGGTCTAATACCAACTGTGTCCTTCTCACCCACATGCAAAGAGCCTTCTCTTGTCGTGCTAGTGCCCTCCAGTGGTGGTTCATTGCTACTACTACTTTTTTACTCTGTCGTCATTAATTTCAAAAATGAAGTTCTCTCATGGCAACATGGTGGACAGCTGGTTCGAACTGTCCACCTCACAGTACAGAGGTCCAGGGTTCAATTCCAAGCCCCGACCTTCCTGTGTGGAGTTTTAATATTCTCCACATGCCTGCGGGGGGAGGCATGGGGCGCTTTTCACAAGGGCTCTCCCCAAAAACGAAATGTTTGTTCAACAGTAAACATTGCGTCAAAGCCATTTTCAATGCTTGATGTTCACCGCCACCCCAAAAAAAAACATGCAAAAAGTCATTTGTGACACTTATGCAGTACTGTATGTGCAAAAAATCTTACGCTGCAAAAGAGAATATGACATCATTGTAGTCTGTGTAGATTTTTACAGATAAATAATCAGATGAAAAGCTAATTAATCAGCAGACTTAGCCTTCAATAGCTTTATTTTTATTTTGTATTTTTATTATGGCACTTTTTACATGTTTAGACATCCCAAATAACTTTGAGGCTTCCATTTGTCTTATTACAGCATTTGAAGACCAAAACATATGTTATATTTGCCGTGAAGTTTCCTTTTTTTTTTTTAGCAAATTAGCATACCAACCAAAAATAAAGAATCCAGTCTGTCAGATTTTATTGCATTTTCAGGATGTGAGCATCATTATTTTATGTATCATCAAATGAAACCAACCGTAACAAGTTTAAAAATGTTCATAACCTGTGAGGCAGACACAATTATAGTTCATCCAAATACTCATATGTTTTTGTTTTTTTTTTCAGGACAAGATGCAATTTTGTCATCACTTTTTGATTCGCATTCATCACTAATATTTATCTGTACCTTGAGCTGTTCAAGTAAAATATTGAAATAAATGGCAAAAAAATATTATTCCATCCATACAAACAGGTGCAGGCTCCAAGGGACGCCAAGGTAAACACTTTTCGTTGGCACACCAGGAGTCACATGTACATTATTTACATTACATACGCAAGTAGACATGCAGTTCCTTGAAAAGCAGCGTGTGGAAAAATAAACATGTCACATTCTGTTGTTGTTGTTGTTTTTTAGTCTCCGGGAAGCATTCTGTTTGTTATCTTTATTTATTACAAAACATGCTACTTGATCTACTCGAACTGGAGAGGTGGTAAAGCTGAGTGCTCCTTCATGCCAGGCAGCAATTCATTAAGCAGTTCTTCAAAGCAAACCTGATAGATGTGGCGTTCAGGAAGTGGCAGATTTTTTGCAATTTTGATTTGGTTCCCCGCCGAGTCCTGCATGGCAAGTGCAGCAGACCCTCAAGGCGGTTTGTGAAGTTTTTGTTTTTTTTTAGGTCCGGACCCAGCTGAGAGGCACCCAGAAACAATCACGCTCCAGTCTTTCCAAAATACTCCGCAGTTCTGTGCAGGCACTGGCGGAGTCCTCCTTGATCAGGACCCGGTCAACCAGATGTCCGTACTGCTGATCCATCTGGATGGCGGACTGGCGCATCTCTTGGAGATCCTCGTCCTGTGAAGGAAAATCCAGAGGAGTCATACACCTGTGTTGGAATCTCTCTGATCTACCAAGGAAATTCATTTTGGGTTTGACAACGGGGACCGGGAGAGAGGAAGGTAGGACCGTGTTCTGACTTGAGCTGTTGATCGAAGCTATTATGACAAACTTGAGTATCTGGCTCATCATTTCATGAAGGAACCGCTTCGAGAAACTCACCGTAATGCGGCCTTGCTCTGCCCCTCCCGGCGAGGTCGCTGTGGTGCGTCGCCGTCTACTTTCGGGAACCCGGGGTTTGACAAAAACCACGTAAGGCTTGAACTCCGCTGTCCGTAGCCTTCTCAAGGCCTGCAGCATCAGGTAAAAAAAAACAAACAAACATCAGAATAATTTCTTCCAAGGACGATTGCGGTTGTATGAGCACGAGAAACACTTGCAGATACCTCAGGCTGAACATCTACGATGCACATTTTGTTCTTGGCCTGCACGGAGCGGATGGCCTCGATACTGGTGCCGTACTGGTTTTCCTTGTACTCGCCATGCTCAATGAACCTGAAAACCAGAATCAGATGAGCAAACGTCTGCATATTTTTTCCAAGATATGCCATGCCATTGCACAAATTCAGTTTACGTCACATTTTTGCCACAATGACGCCCTACGCGGCTGCACAGTTGGCACGTGCTTATTGAGCCGACCTTCAATTTTGTAAAATTCGATTTTAGTCCCATTCATTCGCATCACCCCCTGTTAATTCCCATAGAAAGTTTCCAACTCTAAAAATTCCTGGACTTTCGCAACCCTACTTGTTGTTGACGACATCAGTGTCAAACTGCTGCTTGGTGACAAAGTGATACTCCACACCTTCCTTCTCATGAGGTTTCTTGGGCCTGGTGGTATCTGCAAGATGACCAGTAAAATGGTTTCAACCAACTGAAAAGACATTTGGATTCGGGAGGCGCAGACTCACGTGGTACTGCCACCGCATAGCGATGCGGGTTCTCAGCAATCACCCGCTGCTTGAGTTCATTGATCCGCGCTCCGAGAGAACCTTCGACAACAACGAGAAACATTCCCATTCAATTCAACCATCCCCGAAAGCATCACTTAACTTCCTTTGAATGTTTTCCCTCAGCTTTACCAATCAGAACCACCAGTCGAGGCCTCTCGTTGGGCCGCTGCTGGTAGCGGGTCACCTCCTCGTACGTCAGGAACTCAGAGTCTCCCGGGTCAGAGCCGTCACTTGAGGAGCCTTGTCGGTCTTTCCGACTCAGGCGGAAGCTCCTGCGCAGGCCGGCTGAATCGGAAATGGTCGGGGTGACAGAAACAGATGGCATTAAAAAAAAAAAAAAAAAAAGGTAAGATGGGCACCGCACAAAAACTGTAAAGACTTGAAAATTGCTCCTCATATCCATGCATTTTGAACCGGTTCGATACCGAATGCGGTATTGTCTTAGAACAGTGATTCTCAAAGTTTGGTTGGCTTCTTCCCTCTCATGGTCGATGAATTAAATGTTCAAAGTGTGCCTATTGTGATTTTCAACATTTTTTAAACTCGTCAATCTTCATTCATTTGTAGATGACAGTTCAGTTGTATTTAACATTAAAGTCCAATACATCTTTTCGAACTCGTTTATTCATATGTTTTTGTTTGTACTTTTGTGTACGATATACATTGTCATTGAGTCATTATTCAA
The DNA here is from genome assembly GCA_901007745.1 of Hippocampus kuda. NCBI lineage: Eukaryota > Metazoa > Chordata > Actinopteri > Syngnathiformes > Syngnathidae > Hippocampus > Hippocampus kuda. The sequence continues at coordinate 194,413 of CAAKHF010013295.1, forward strand.
GAGCTTTTTTGAATTCCCTCTACTTAATCATGCCAAGAATTACTGTATTAAATATTACAATGGTGCACAATAACATTTTATGAATGAAACCTCTTCCTCGTTTTTAATGAATCGTTTTGCCTGTTATGTTTTTTTAATATTTGTCATTATGGTGCTACTTGGAGACCCACGTGTTTTTTTTTTGTTTTTTTTTGGGAGGTGGCACTGTGATGTCAAAAGTTTGAGAACCACTGTCATAGAACTAAAACTACAGGGCCTGAGGCAGAACAGATGGACCCGACCCTGGGCCCCACCCCACAGTCGGGTCCGTCTGTTATCCGGACGGCAGACTACACACCCAAGGGAAGCCGGCCACCGTACCTGAATAAAATTCCCAGGAAAACACCTGACCACAGGAGGGCATCACTGCGTTACGCTTAGGAGAGACTACAACTGGCGTTAGAGCTTGACCCCACTTAGCCTCACACGTGCACACCAGGAAAGTGAACGAGCAGCAGACGTGCCTGGTAAGAGTGCGCAATGCGTCCAACGTGGCAGGAGGGCCCTCGTGGGGTGGTGGATAAGGGTGGGATTTTGGGTGGTGGTAGGGTGGATGGCGCTGGAGCACTGCAGCAGATGCAGTTGCAGGCTAGGAGGGGGGGTGGGGGGGGTTGCTTGGGAAGGCATGGAAGGGGGACTCGGCAAAGGGGTGGCGTACGGCTCCAAGCGGGATGCTGAATGTACCGGAAACACAAATGTTTTAAGGTGACGCTACCGGCTGTTTTGACATTACCAGTGAGAGCATTCCAGCAGGATGGAGGGAAGCGGACGGCTCATGTTTGGCTGAGGGGGCAGCATTTTGGAGGAAGGGCTGGAGTCCAGAGCCCCTTTCACGCTGTGCGCCAATGCTGGCTTTTTTTTTCTGAAATCCCCCCTACCCACTCTTTCTGCTAAGACTAGGAAAACGGTGAGCAGGATGTTCTTGGACTCGCCCCAAGCCCAACATTGCAGCTCCTGGCCTGCGGTCGGCGCTATCAAACAACGCATACCAAAATTTGGAAGAAATTCAAATCACGTCTTTGTCCTTGACAATAACTTTTGAAACAGTTGACTCGTCGTTTCATTGTCACGCTGTGCTAATCTCCGCCCTGTGCCTTTGTTATTGTGGTCATCATTGTAGCGCTGTTCATATCAATTCATGTTGATCAGTATGACTACACCTTGGAAACTATTCGGAGGGCCTTTATCAAAAAGATTAATTGGGAATGTGAAATACAAAGCGGGCTTGTAACTTTTCCTCATTTCTGTAGTAGTATCGGAGGAAAACAAGGGCGATTCATTGTCGGCCATACCCGCCTATTTGCATGTGTCAATGGTCTGCGTGAAAGGTAATCTCAGATGCACTATGACAGCTGTAAAAGGGGAATTATGAAAGGTTTGGACTGATGTGTAGTTTTTACTTTCTGCAAAATTGGCCTGTCAGCGCTTTGGTTCGCCTGTGCCATTCACACAAAAATCCTGTATTGATTTCAAAAGGGGCTCGTCGGTGAGTCTGCGGTGTTGAAATATCTCACACATATCTTTTACTATTTGCCATTCACACGGTCAAGTTCAAAGCAGATTATTTCTCCAAATTATAAATCATATGATGAAGTTCCAAAACCACTTGACGAGGAACCGGTCGGGTTCCTTTTTTCACACTTCCTCTGATTGTCTGATAAGAAACTAGCTTGAGGCCACACGGTCGGTACATCAGCAACCAAATTTCCACCAATCAACATCATTTGATATTCTACCCGCGCGCTCGGTACCTTAATGCAAGCATCCGAAAAAGGGCTAAGGTACAAATGCCAAAAATTGTTTGGTGGAAACTGGGTTTGAATCCATCTAGCACTCTAATCCTGGACCCTCCAACAGCAACCCTCAACCCTTGCAGCCAAACATCCAGGACCTCCCCCAGGGGCCCGTTGCATCGGGGGAACCAGCCAAGTGCCATGACGAGCAAGATTAGCAGAGTGTACGCGCTCTCACCTATGTACTGTCCATTGAAATAGCCCTCACAGTCACAGTCGTCTGTAGAGAGGTAAGCAGGGAAAAGAAGGGATGGGTGAGCGACACGGGTGGAGGGCACCTTGGAAACAATTCGGAGGAGGCGGGATCGGAATCGTAAAGACAGAATGGAAAATTGGCGGGATGGTGCGGCTTCACCCAAACAACACAGAAAAATTCATTTCCACCCAGTTTCAGGTGGGACAACATCGATATGACGTGTATGACATCTGGTAGCACAATGGAATAGTGGGAAGCACATCTACCCCACACTTCCGAGGTTCTTTGAATTCCTCCCACATTCCAAAACAATATGGTGATACAGTATCAGGTAACGATACCGTGCGATATGCATTTGGTCAAGCATTTTTGTGCCAACCTTTCCTTCTTCACGTTCGCAGGCATTGCGATGTATTTCCTGCCATCTACCAGTTATCGAGTGGCGGTATCAAAATGATCGCAGTATCGTTACTCCGCAGTTGTTCCTACCCCTTATCTAGACGATACTCTGTACGCTCATCTGTGACATGATGGAAGTAGACTATGACACACACACTCACACACACCGTGATACAATATTGTTACTATTATTTAGGTGGGGTGAGGGATTAGACGCAAGTAGGTGTGGAAATATGCACGCCAACATGCCTTTGCCTTTAAAGCCATGACGATTGCGTTTGTACTCACCTTTATCGCACGCTTGATCGTCTGAGACAGTAAAGAAGACAACATATAATACATGAGAAGAACAACAACATACAGTACACGTGGCTACACGATGCTAGTCTGAGATGAAGGTGATTTTGGTTGGTTTCTAGTGAGCGGAGAGGCAGTCTGACATTATCATTTTGTCCAAACGATGAATATTTTATTGTTTTAAACAGCTGCATGTTAGACTGACACATTTGGCCTGGAGTTCATGGAATGTGTTTCGCTCTGTTTAATTTTGTCGGGTGATGACTGGTGGAGATGTTGATGACTATGTTAGCATCTTGCAATGGCCGCTAGCTATCGAGTAAATGAAGCGTTTTTTTTTGTTTGTTTGTTTGTTTTGTTTTTACAGATTCATGTTGGACTGAAAATTATGCCTCAGACGAGTCGTTCAGCATCATAGCGTTTCGGTAAATTTGTCATGCTAGCCGCTAGCAAATGAGTTGAGAGTGTTTTTAACAGATTCATGTCTAAAAACAACAAAAAAGTCTTCACTCTGTTCTATGTTGTTTTATTTTGTGTTGAACTGGTTAACTTCTGTTGATACTTAGTTTGATGTGACAAAAATCCAAATTGCCATATGCTGGATTTTAGGGGATAAAAGTCACGAGTGGGGGGAAAAGCAGCGGTCAGGCCCCCCATCTGGGGCAGGAGGGGGGAATTAAGATTGGCAGAGGGTAGCTGCCATGTTACTAAGCCACAGTGGCCTCCCCCCTCTGCTGCTCATAATCGGATCGCCTGCTAGCTAACATCTCACGCTCTCCCTCAACCCCCAACCCACACGGATTGAGCCACCGCACACCTGGCTGCGTGTTCATAGACCCCCGATGGACCACCATAAGGAAGCGAGAAAGTGACCAATTTCAGCAGTCATCGTGACGGATAAGGATTCATTCATGTCATTATTAGTTCATATTTATGAAAGGTGTAGGAAACTTACAGGAAGGCGTTTTGGGGGATTTGGGATTGGGGAGTGTGCCCACTTTCATCCTGTATGCCAACCGCCTGGTAAGGAGGAAAAAGAGAAAAGCATTTGGGGCATTTCGGGTAGTAATGTATTTTGGCCGTGATAAATAACAACAGTGCAGCAAAGCTTAGGCTACAAAGAAAGCACAGAACAATAGGCACGGTTGCTTACCTCTCCTGGAAGTGTTTGGACGGGACAAGTCCAGCACGCAGGTTGCTGTCACCCACTCGCTTGGCCTGCCACCACGTGGGGTCATCCTGGGTCACCACCTGCAGGATGTCGCCACGTTTGAAGGGAAGACCGGCCTCCTGGCAGGGCGTAGCTTTGTCCTCCAAGGGGATGTAGTCAAACAAGGCTCTCAAGTACACCTGGGTGCAGTAGAAATGTATGTATCATGTTGAAATACCGCCATCGTTTGTCTTATTGGAGCTTGACCCGGTTCGCGCGGCGTAATTGGGCTTTTATCTTGCCAAAGCGCAAGCGAGAATAAATCAGCTCTTTGGCTAGCGACCTGTCATGGAGCCTCACCTTGCTCTCCCTCAGTCGGTCTTCCTCTTTAATCGCGGGGATGATCTTCAGAGTGATGGAGCCCTGCGACTGTGACTGGATGGGAAGAAGAAGGAATCATTCAATTCAGAGGGAAACACGACCATCCATCCGTTTTGACTCACCAGCAACTGACTGATCTCGTCGGGCCTCTTGTGGACCACCGAGACGCCGTTGACTTCCCTGAGTTCGTCTCCTACATGGACCAAACCTGCAAAGAACCACAAAGATGACAGCGAAGAGAAAACAAAAATCAGTCCCAGAGGAGTGCTCGGTGGGATTGATCTATTTGCGTTGACATCTCTGGATGGTCTCTTTGCTGCAACGAAACCCAAGTTGCTAAAACCCTCGGGAGACTCGATGGCGTATTGTAACATATGAATCTTTCTTTTCATTCGTTAGCCGTCTTCAACCTTCAAACGCATCTCTGTGCCTTTGATCATTTGATAGCGGTTTCGTCATTATCGGTCAGTTGGCTTCCAAAATTAGCTACAAAAAACAGCAATCGGATGAATAACGGAGGCATGAGCAAATCATTCGGATGCAAATTCCATCACAAATTGTCAGGAGATTAGTAAAAAGAGAAAATGTGCTAAAATTAGACAGTGATGTGCACAACAAACAAGTTGCTAAACAAAATGCCTCTTGATTAGATGAGCGTTGGGTTTCTCAAAAAGGGATTCTTCGGATTGGGGATCACAGATAGCTCGGGTTTAGGTTTAGTGTTTGAGGTTGGGATGGAGGGATGGGGAATAGTGGTAGGGGTTATGGTTAGGAATTAGTGTTGTAATCGTGTTAAGAGATAGGGGTAAGGGATCAGTGGCATAGGTTAGGTTTTGAAGTTAGCAGTGTAAGGTGAGGGATAATGATTAAGCTTGGAGGCTAGAAGGGTTAATGTTCGGGGAAGGGGTCACTTCACAATTTACCACTTCTGTCCGCTGCGCCCCCTCTCATGATACGAGCCACAATTACCGCCCCAGTGGCCTCGTCCCTCCTGATGGTGGCGCCCTGAGGTGTCGGCACACACGCGGTATGCGATTAAAATCCGATCTGTGTGACTCTTGATTGCACCAACTTTAATTTTGGTATGCGTCAGCACTGACCAAAGGTTCTTTGTTCTTTACCAGACGCACAATCTTCACCGACTCCTCCTCTAGGTCATCATCGTAGTCGTCTGGCACGGGCGGCAGGACGGGATCGAAACTCTTCTGAGCCACCGTGTCGTGCACGGACAGAAGGGCCTGGCAGTGTACCACAACACCGCGACTTCAATTACAACAACAAAAAGTGCATCTATGGTTGACACGTGAGGAGACTAATGACAGGTGTCTTACTTTGAGATGCGGTGATGTCAGCAATTGCAGCAGCTCCCGCTCCTCCGTGTTAATTGGGCGACTCTGCAATTCGTCTGTTACCTGTCAGTCACAAGCACACACAAATGGGCTTCCCGCCAAGCTCACTCAGAATTGAGTGGCCTGTGAGTGGTGAGCGGGGACCAGGTCAGCACTTTTGCCAAGGCTGCAGGATGCTGGCCCCTGAATGAGATGTGCCTGGCGATGACTCTGCACTTTTTTTTTACAGCTTTCAAATAATTCTTGTAATGCTTCTTGGATGGAGACCACTCAGGGTTATTACCTCCACCAAGGACATTATTATGTCCTTTATTATTATTGTGTACGTGCGCCTCCATGGCCATGTGTGAGTGTTTAATCGACTTACGTCTTCGGCTAGAGAGGAGACGCTATGCAGGACAGGGGTTGGACTTTGTCTCTCATACTGTCTCAACCTCTCATGGATCTGGAACAGAAATGTTAAACCATATGCCACATTGGATTTGCATAGAGCATTTTATGTGATGTAAATATGGAATATTAGAGTGCTATAGAACATTAAATATAGTTCATTAGATTCGTATAGGTCTTTAACTGTGGCACAAAAAAGCGGGACGATTAATCGAAATTTAAATTACGATTTAAACGATGATTGTGCAGAACGACGCAGTGCGTTTACAAGTTTCCGACGTTGTGAAAGTACCCTGAATGCACCGTTTTGATTGAGTGGCAGGTGTGCGGTGTATGTGATTCTGCCGTCTCTGAGCGTGATTTAAGGCGTTTAATGACACACGAGTTGGAGTTTACTGCAAAAGTCAACACAAGACAAAGAGGATAACATACAAATCCTGTACAACATGTGCTAAAATCGCGCGCAAATGGTACAGTCAATGGAGGAACCCATTGAAATGCGAACAGCAACTCGCATCGACTCCAGGTGTGATTTCCTTCAGAGAACGAATTTTCACACCAAAAACCCCGTGGAAACACATTTACACATGTAAGACTCTACCCAAAGGCACAAATTGCCCCCAATGTATGAACGAGTTATATGAATAGAGTTCAATCGCAACTACCTATGGTGTCATTAAAACGCGCAGTGATATTGTACTTGGTTCAAACGTACTTACTAGTATATTTGAGTGGACTTGCGAGTACATTTCATACTCGCAAATACGTTTAAATGCGTGTATTTGCTAATCGAAATATTTTTACTTCACATTGGCAGCTGTACTCTAACGTAGCGAAGCAATTTTAAAGAGTGGTGTCGTGTTCATTTCTTGGTTTCGTTTAAATCCTGCTGCTGCTGCTACCGATGGACGTGCGCTAACCAACACACATTTCCACGTGAATCGTGACATGGCACGAAATGCATTCCCTGAGATCCCAGGTTAACCCAGTCAGTTCCAAAACTTGTGGAAATAACAAGATAAATATGAAAAAGAGGTACAGGTCATGCTTATTCAAGTCTTCAATGTATGTACTGGTGCAAGGCATCACACTTGACAAAAAGAGCAACGTGTTCAAGAAAAAAAAAGGTCAACGTGCTGGTGAATGAACACCAGGCTATGATGATACTTTGGAGGTACAGTGTCAATTCTTAATAATGTTCCTTACCTTCATCAGGTATGCCAAGCTTCTCTCGCTGAAGACATCCTTGAGGAAGACCATGTCCTCCTTGTGGTTGGCATCGGGCCTCAGCTGCGAGGTGAGCAGGGCCAATGTCTCGTGGAGCCCTAAGAGGACGGCGACGACAACGAGGAAGAGGATGAAGGAAGATGATCGAGGCGGCCGAGATGACATCAAGGGTCTCATCTCACCTGCTCCTGCTGTGAGCACCGGCATGGCTTCTTTCATGGATCCTCCAGGTGAGGAGGAGGAGTAAACCTACCAGGTTTGATCACACTTAACTTACACAAAGTGAAAATATGAGAAAGATTAACACATAGAAATGCACGTCTTAATACTGAAGAGCTGATGCTGAACTGAAATGTAGAATTTTTATTTTTTTTAATCTAAAACGTGAGATTTGAAGCTGGGATGGTTTGGTTGCTTAGAGAAAATGGAAGGTCTGCTTGTTTTGATATGGCCCATACAGTGAAATGCCCATATTAAAATATGCCAGGACGTCGACGTCAGCAGCGCCACAAATAGACTCAGACACTCTCTGGGTAGCGATCCAACAAAAATGTACTCTGCACTCAAATCTCATTAACAGCTTAGCGGGCGGATCACACAAACATGATGGCACTCACCAAGGCATATGATTGGACATCAGATTTTCACGATCTGTCTCAAAATAATCATCCCCCCCCCCCCAAAAAAAAAAAAGTCGTGATGTGAATACCAACAAGGACCTCCGCCAAGTCCCAACGATCATAATGTGGATCCATCAAAACACATCAAGCTATTGTATAGTATATTCCTCCCAGGACAGAGGAAAAATTACACAGAGCAGCCACTGCTCTCCCACACCTCCCTAAAAAGGCTAATGAACTAATTTCAGTCATTTGAGAAACTTCCAGAAGGAACATGAATTTGAGCGTAATGCCAGCTGAACATCTTTCCATATTCTATACAGTCCAGACATACTGTATATACATGTGTATCATGATGATACCGTCATTTTGATTGCAATGTGACGTTGACAAAGTATCGTGATCGTATCTGAATAGTTTTTAGGAGATTGTGACGTTGTAGCTTTAGCGTCAAGGCCAAGTATGTTGAAAACACCTTCTTTGTCACGTGTGTCGACAAAGTATCGTGACGGTATGATGTCGCTCTTCCATACAACTACAGTGCGACGGCATTTTGTGCAATTGTAAACAGCTTGTATAGCGAACACATGTCACGAATGAAGCTAATCCTCTTGTTTGCGCCTCATCGTCCTCACCGTCGTCATCATCACCGTGATCACGGTGGTCCCTGACAGAAGGGAGTGGTCCTTGCACCCCCGTGAACACGGCGCGAAACTACTGCACCCTCTTCCCCGCTGACATATTGCCGCTCCCCCATCCCCCGCTCACTCCTCCACCCTAGCCTCGGTCCCTCATCCTCCCTGTGCAGTATCACGCCGCTCTTTCTCGCTGGCAGATGGAGGACACAAAAAAAGGGGAAAACAGGGGGATGAAAGGATGAGGGAGTGTTCCATCTGGCTCGTGGTGATGGCGTTAAAAAGGCTAAAAACATGAAACGAGGTGTCTTACCTTCTTCCGCTCCTTCTCTCGACGTCTGCAGGCACACTTGCTGCCTGGCTGGTCTTCCTCCCGCCGCCTCCTCCTCCTCTTCTTCCTCCTCCTCTTCAGGCTGCTGTGGTCACAAACCTGCTGTGCACTGCCCCCC
>CAAKHF010013295.1:203518-214148 GCA_901007745.1 Hippocampus kuda
TGTACATGCACACACACACACACACACACACACACACACACACACACACACGCACACGCACACGCACACACACACACACACACACACACTTTTTCACATGGTAATTATGGGTGTTACCATCTGGACTGTCATATATCTTCAGCTAGACACAAGCTGGGCATTGTTTTTATTTGAGCGAGCACATTTCATGGGTCATGTCTCTAATTCAAAGCTGGAACTCTCTTGAAAAGATATTTTGTTTATACATAGATATTATATGTGAAGCATTGTGCTACTATATTTTGATAGCAAGGTTTTATCATAATATAAATTCTGTGTCAGTGGCAAAGTATGATGTCACATATTGTGAAAGTACAATATGGCTAATTTGGAAAAGTATGGTATCGTGACAATACTATCGGATCTTTTTCACGTCTGCGGTTCAGTCTCGTTAGTCCCGGCAGCTCGATGCTGATTGGATTGCATTCCTCTTTTCCGGATCCTCAGACATCTCCGATGACTGCTCAAAATGGATATTGAGCACTCGGTCGAGCCTTCGTGACATATGATCTAGATGCACCATTTTCTTCATCGAAATTGATAGAAATAGAAATAACTCTGCAAGCAATATTTGAAGGCACATTTTGACACTAACTGTCATAACCGCGGTGCAATAAAATGACGAAAAAGTACATCGCCCTTTTTAGTGTTGTGATTTAATCCAGCCGCATTTATAATAAATCTGAGGTTTGGGAACTGATCCACAAACATAAATACAGTTACATGTAGTATGTCAGTATGACTTGGTGGCTGAGATTAGGTCAGATTTATTGTAGACATCATGCGGCTTTAGGAGTGGGTTCCGTGTTCAAGTACGTGCCACGGCAGATGCCAGCCACAGTCAAGATGTGCATCTGCTCTGTACAACTTCTCCTCTTACAAGCAATAAACTAGAAACTCTTGTTATGCACCCAAAACGGAGGGGTTCTGAGCAATTATTTAGCAATCAGTTTTTTTTTTAGTCATTAAAAAAAAAACTATTATTGAATTAAGAGATGACTACTGTTTGAATTTAAATTATTTATTCCTCTGATGTGCAATTATTTACAAAAACAACTGTACACACTTATAAAACACAAATAAAAGAACAGCAGTATGATGACAAAAGTGATAGTTGGCACACGCACCACAAAAAACCCCAACATAGTTCCTATCAACATTCCAATATGTTTTGGAGTGCTAAATAAAAAAAATTAAAAATCCCTTCACCAGCATTTCGAATGGGGGACCAGCCCTTATTTTGTCATTATGGATTCTTATTGTAATCATAATAAGCCACATTCAATAAACCATTGCTTGAACAGGTCATGTCGCACAATTCCAATTTCACAGCGACAAGGAAAACAAAAATCACCAGTGACACATACTGGCCACTGTTAGCATCGCTCGACTCTGCAGAACCCTACATCGTCACCCTCTTTGATTAAAAAAAAAAAAAAAAAAAAGTTTTAAGCGTCCATCGAAAGGTGTTGGGAGAAGCTGTGTCAATTTTTCTTGTCGTCGCCTGGCAGGAAGTAGGGGTTCTCGTGGCCTTGGACCAGGTACGTGTAACGTGACGGATTTTTACTTGTGAAGGTCTTCATTCTGTCCGGGCTGAGATCGTATGATCCTGACTGAAATGGCAGCGAGAACAGTCGATGTGTTAGTCACATCTCTCTCACAGACACACAAACACACACACACACATAGCCGTAGACCACCACCACAACTACGCGGCTATAAGCTCACTAGCACCACCACCATCTCTTGAGATCCCGTCACCATATCTGTAGTCCACACTAAGACTTCCAGGAAGGATGAAACCTTACCTTTTTCCATCCTTTCTGCTTCAGAGGAAAGCCCTAAAGCGATACATCGGGAGTCAGGCAAAGCAGGGGAGCATGGGTGGGAAACCAGCTACTAGTTACTACTTTAGCTACCAAATGACATTGTCGTTACACTACATTTAAACATTAACTGCAGAAAAGAACGGCAGGAGCCTGAGGCTTGGAGATAAACATCTTAGTATCATGATACAAAATGCCTGTACAATGAGTATGACAATATGATTGTTACTGACGGAATAAAATCATCAGACTTTGCCAAGAACATCATAATAATATACACTTTCATCACGGTATCCGGCCAAAGTTGCTAAGTTACCGATAGTATCGTGATACAATATCAATTGTATCATTTGATATTATTAGGCCCTTACGCAAAAGTTACCAATAATAGCGTGATGCAAGAGTATCACGATACCAGAGTACCACGATACTTATTGTCATGATACCAATGGCGACACTTTGGCAGCGATGCAGATGTTACGGTGATATTTGATACCGCGAGTGACAAAATTGGGATCATCACGTGACGAAATCCATAGAACAATGTGAGGCCGAGGGCACAGTGACGTTAATTTCAGTTGACCCCGGCGGACGGTATCCGACAAAATTACAGCGCCATGAGATTGATCAAAGTGGATGGATTAAAGTAGTAAGCTACTTTAAGAAAACCATGAGTTCTCCTTTAAGGAATCATTTTATATAGCAATACATGAAGATGCGGCACTGTGGATATTATAGCTGTTTTTTTTTTCTTCATCATAAAGAGGCCTCCTGAAAGCGAAGAACAGGGCTCACCACGCCATTGCCGTGATGCCGTTTGTCCGTCATCTCCATGGCAGACGCAGCGTCCCAGGTGGCAGCGGTGGTAGCGCGCGGAATGGGCGTGATGTCGACAGGCCACGGCTTGGTCAACTCGCCCACCGAGTATGGGCTGGGGTCACTGTACTCCGCCTGGTTGGCAGAGCACTTCCACCTACCGAGGACGGAGAAGGTTATTTATTATTTTGGATGTGTTTTGCTAATATTTTAAGCTGACAATTACTGTAAATGTCCTTTCACATATGATGTATATCATTCTTTATTTCATATGAGCATTTCTGGAATTAAAATTGTACCCAAGTGGATGTGTGCGTTTGCTATTTTTTATTTTTTTTTTGCTTCATTTTATTCATTTTTCTCATTTTTTTTTACATTAAATTTTCTGTATTGACCAAGCTTGGCTGGGAGAAACACACCTGCCGAAATTGCAGCGCATTTCTTTTGTCTACTTTTCGTTCCTGTGTTGTGTACTGCCCCCTAGTTGTGAGTAATTGCACGACATTTTTGACCACACATTGAATGAAGTGTCAATGGACTCACCAACAGCAGTAAGAGAGCAAAGCCAAGAGTAAGATAAGCAGAATTCCGCCGAGAACGCAGGAGACGACGACCACCGCCAACAGAGATGCTGACAACACACAATTTTGTTGTCACTCTTTGCTCCGTGCTCACAACACACGCAATAAAAATCGGTAATTTAGTCACTCACAGTCAGTGCAGTTGAAGCCTGCGTATCCAAAGGCACATCTGGGCGAGACAGGAAAAAAAGACACTCATTGAAATGTCCATATATATTATATACATATAACGTGTATGTATGCAACTTTAAATGTGCGCATTTACTCACTTCTGGCAGCTGTTGCCCACCACTTCCTGCCCGCTGGGACAAGCTGCAGAAATCCACAAGGATATTCATAAAAAGGACACTTTACACACATCCATGTTGTCATTTTGATGCTGCTGTTGGTGGTGAGTCCACTTGTTTTTTTCCTCATCGAGGAGTTGGATCAGTTGTTGTCAATAACATGAGAGAATTGGTGGTCGGTCCGTTTTTTTTGTCATTGAGGTTGTCGTTGCTTGTCAGATTGTAATTATTATTATTTGTCGTCATCATGGTAGTCTTGTTGTTGGTCAGACCTGTCGTTGAGGTTGTGTCGTTGGAGTTTAATCCAGTTGGTGTTGACGTGTCATTTGTCAGAGGACTCATTCTTGTCCATAACCTTGTCATAGTTGGTCAGAATGGATGTTCTCAATGAAGGTGTCATTGATCGGCATTCCCGTTATTGTTGGTGACATATTGTGTTATTGTTTGTGAGTTCTCAACAAATCTGTTGCTGTCCTTAAGGCGTCACTGTTGTCATCATCATAGATGTTGTTACCCTTGCAGCTGGTGTTGGAGTACACGGTGGAGATGTAGCCAGCTTTGCAGGAACAACCCACGCGACCATTTGCGCTGATGCACCTCGTGGTGGTCGCATCACAGGGAAGCGGAGGCTGATCGCACAGCTTCGTGCCTAGAAAGGATCAAAACGACGACAAAAGTGAGGAAACGCAATCATCGGTTTCACCGCTCGTCACGAGATGGTGTTAGCTCACCGCCGAATGTCGCGTTGACCAACAAGCCTTGGGAGCTGCTTCCGATGGCATCCTTGATGACCTGCTCGACTGCCTCCTGAGAGGCCGGCGTGTTGTCGAAAATGTTGTTGACGGTCGCGATGACGCTTCCCGGGCTGCTTGGAAATGCAAATCGTAAGAAAAAAAAAATTCCTGACGCCAGGTGGGGCTTTTTTTCTGGGAAAATAACTCACGCTAACTGCACCACGTCGGAGCGGATGTATCCCGGTTGACCCGCAAAGGCATCGCCAAGCTACAAAACAATGCAAATATGTGTTCAATAAACAGGGAAAAAGGCCCAAGTATCATTTTTGTGTGACGCTTGAAGCTGACCGAAGCAGAGATGTCCGCTGCTGTGTCCTGGAACGCTTTGGAGGACCTGTTCAGCATTTCTTTGGTAAATGTCAAGGAGAGTAGGTGGAGCTGCCCAGGAAACACTTGAGCTGGGGAAAAAAAAAAAGACCCAATAAGAGGTGACCACCCACCGGCGTTTCACTCGCATTTCAAGTCTGGCTTACCACGGAGACAACGATCGCCCACCAAGAAACTCCCGGAGAGACACTGGCAGGTTCCGTTCAGGCAGACGCTTTCAAGGGGACACTGTTCCGCGGGGCAAACTGAGGACGGATGAACAGATGATGCACTGACGAGCCCATGATGCAACAATACAAAATCGAAATGGTACAAACCTATAATTGGACCCTTGGTTGGGCCAGGCGGGGTCAGAGTGGGTTTGTTGGTCGAAGTCGGGGTGAGGCTGCTTGTTGGTTGAGCGGTTGCTACATCGTAACGTTCAAAAACATGCAACACTCAATCCAAAGACAACACACCAATGTCTGCGTTGTGGTTGTTCTTGTACCTCCTGATGTTGCCGCTGAGGTGGTGGGACTATTTGTGGTGCTGACGGGCGACATTTCCGAGGTGGTGGGACTATTTGTGGTGCTGACGGGCGACATTTCCGTCGGGCTGCTCGGGCTCGCCATAGTTGTGTCATCGTCGGACTGATTGGCGGTTGTCGTCCAGGTTGTCGGGCCTTCGGTGGGTGTGGTGTTGTCGGTCCACGTACCGGTTGCCATCAAAGTTGTACTGATGGTCGGGCTGATGGTTGTCGAGTCGGCGGTTCTTCCGGTCGTTAACGTTGTGTCTGTCGGAGTCATCGGCGTCATCAGGGTGGTGCCGTCAGTTGTTATCGTGGTTGCGTCACTGTTGGTCGGAGCGGGCGTCGTCATCAAGGTTGTGCTGCTGTCGGTCGGACCGGTCGTTGTGTGTAAGGTTTCGGTGTTGGTCAGGCCGGTTGTCATCATGGAGGTCGCGTCGGTCGGAACGGTTGTCGTCGGCGATGCGTCGTCGTCCGTTGGGCTGACTGTTGTCACGGAGGTCGTGTCGCCGCTGGTCGGACGAGTTGTCGTTGAGGTGACGTCGTTGGTCAGACCCGTTGTCGCCTGTAATGTCGTGTCATCGTGGGCTCGACCGGTTGTCGTCGATAACGTTGCGTCGGCGGTCGGACCGCTCGTCGTCATTGACGTCACGGTGTTCGGCGGACCGCTTGTTGTCCGTAGCGTTGTGTCGTCGTTGGTGACGTTGATTGTTGTGACGGATGTTGTGTCACCGTCCATCCAACTGGTTGTCGCCGACGAAGTTGTGCCGTGATTGGTCAGACCCGGTGTTATCGTCATGGTTGTCTCGTCGTGTGGACCAGTCGTTGTCATGAATGTGCCCGTTGTGGTCGTTGAGATCGTGACGTCGTTTCCTGGACCGGTTGTCGTCAACATGTTGCTGGTGGTTGGACTGGTTGCTGTCGCTGACATTGTTGACATCATGTCATTGTTGGTCGGAGCAACTGTCGTCACCGAGGTCGCATTGTCCGGGCCGGGCGTTGTGATCCAGGTTGTGTCATTGTTGCTCATGGTTGGGGGTGTGACTTGCGTGACCGTCGTGGTGGTCGGATCGTGGTCGGGCGAATGTGCCGTCGACGTGTCGTCCATTTGGCCTGTCGCTGTCGGGACGGTGTTGCCGGTGACGGGTGTTTCATCTCTGACGGTTGTCGTGTACGGATTAGTTGCGGATTGCGTAGACATCGCGCGGTTGCTCAGCGGACTGAGCGTTTCTGTTCTCGTCGTGTTTTCGCCGTTGCCGGACATCCCCGCGGCTGTGGCGGTAACGTTGTCCAAGTCGACTGCCGTCACTACGGTCAAAACAAAGATGAAGGAAGCAATCAGCAAATTGTAACAACCTTCTCTTTCTTGTTGCAACATAAGGGGAGAATTTGATAAGATGACTGACATAGTCAATATAAACGCGTATATGTATAAATGTGTGTCTTGTATAATCTTCAGCGATACTTTACCACATCAATGTAAGACATCTTGTTTGATAAGCAACCAAAAAAAGTGTTGTTCTACTCTAGAAAGATGGTTTTGTAGTGGCAACTAAACGAAAATGACAGTTATTTGATCAACTTCATGCCAGTATTTTTATTCATCCAACCTGCCATAACATTTACTGTGTGTCTTGGCACTGTATCATTGCTACTGCGGTTTGAATTCCGCTTACTTTGAAGGTAATCAGTTAGATCAGAACCTTTTTTTTTCTTTTGTTAAACATTCTTTTCTCTCTTGTTGAAACTAATCTCTTCAGGAATGCGGTGACATGAGGAAAAATATGACATTCCGAACACCTTCTGTTGTTTGACATTCCTAAAAAAAAACAAACAAACAAACAAACAAACGTGACTCGGGAGAAGGCAGAAACAACTGATACGAAATCATCGGGAAAAGTGCAATATACAACCGATTTCAAATCCATTCGGTACTTGCTCGTCAACGTGAACACAAATAGCAAATGCAGATTTTTGGGTGCGGGTCCGACCTTTAATATAAGTATTAAGTGTGTCAGTATTAGAATAGGTGCATGTCAGAAATAGCATGACAACGTGGCCGCCGCGTCGCATGGCGACGCTCTTGTCTAGGTTACGATTTCAAGGTGGCGCGCTAATCTGGGATCGGATGACCAGTGATGCTGATTACGGCAAAACCTCTTACACCGCGTCCAGCAGTGCTCGCGTTCATTCACGGTAGCCCCGTCACGCTCTCGCCATGCCGTGTCGTCTGCGCACACGTGAAAAGGGGCCGCGGGGTACCGAAGGTTATTACATTTCACGCCGAGACTGCTTTTCACATTCTTTCCGTTCAAGGAGCTGGCACATTTTATCCTTGATTTTCAAACATAGTCCTATCACGTTGTCAGTGTTTGACTGGTCAAGTAGTGAGCGTGGTCGGTATGGTAACAGCGAGTCTTGCCGAGATAGGACATTAGTGTGTGTTTGTTCAAGTGTACGGAGGTGTGTGTGTGCGCGTTATCGGCACCTTTGATCTCCATATAATGGTCATAGTGGAGCACCGAGTGTGTGCTGGCGCCAATAAAAAAGGCAGCGCAGCAGGAGGAAGAAGTAAGCCTTTGTTAAATATGGAATAAATCATCGCCACTTCCTTTAAAAGACGTTTGATTGCACATGTAGACTTTTATAAATATTGTTTCAAAATATGACAATGTTTAACTTTTAGTTCACGGCATCAATCAATTTCATCTTCACCGAGTCAATATTAATCGCGAGCTGTACTTTATTAATCCTTAACTTTTTTTAATAATTATACAGATTTTTATTTTCTCTTGTGTTTACGCATGTATTACTCTTTAATCTATAACCTTTATCGTACCGTATTTTCCACACTAAAAGGCGCACTGGATTATGAGGCGCACCTTCAATGAATGGCCTATTTTGTTCATTTTTTTCATACATTGGGCGTACCGCTTTACAAGACGCAGTCTACAATGCATCCACTAGATGGAGCTCAAGGAAACGCCAACTGAATGATCAGATGTCAGTAAAACGTATTTAATAAAGCTGGGACACAGTTCATTTCACCAACAGCAAGTTATAACACTGACTCGTGAACTTTGAACTCCCGCCGCTCTATTTCCGTGTTCAACTGCGTAACCCGATCGCCTTAATTTGAGCAAGGAGCCATTTTGGAGTCGAAATATCACCGTAATGACCATACACAAGGCGCATCGGATTTTAAGGCACTGTGAGCTTTTAAGAAAATGGAAAGCTTTTAGGTGGGCCTTTTAGTGCTGAAAATACGGTACTGTCATTTTTTTTCAGTGACATTTTCAAGCAACGCCCGAAAGAATAGAAAATAATGAAACGTGGGGGTGTCTGTGAGAGATGTCGTTTGTAGGTGTTGTGTAATATTAACGACGTTAGCCATCCGCTAAGAGGGGGCACAGGCGTCGCGGGGGCCGCCGGCGTGCAGTCGTTAAGAGTGTGTTGTCTGTGTGGGGTTCTCTCGCTGCAGATTATCCCCGCAGACACAAAAGGAATGACTGGGTCAAAGGTGCTCGACAAACACAACACTCGGGACGGTCCGGCTTTTACCCACATTCAGATCGCTTTTAATGTTTAAAAAAAAAAAAGTGCATGTTTGAGACGCACAATGACTCTACTGTCGAGCGCTCATCCCGCCGGAGGCACTGTCCCTTCCACTTCCCGTCATGACCGAACTCTGGTCACAAGCCGCGTTCAGGCAGAGAGCCCAGAAAAACAGAGACCTGTAACAGAATACCCAGCGTTTATCCGCCGATGCCTTTTGTATAGAATTCAGTGAAGGCGGAATACAATTAGAACTGTGAATTGAGCAACAACTTGCTTTCGACACAACAGGGCGTCCGAAATGAGCGTCGGTGCTGAACTGCCTTCATGTATGTGACCTTCCTGAAGCTAAAACTGTGACCGAGTGCTTTCTTTCCGTACTTCAGCCTGAACGATTTTAAGAAAAGAATGAATTGCAATTTTTCTGGCAGATTCTGTCATTTTGATCCAGTTCGCAATTTTCTTGAAATCAAGCTCCACTAGGTAACGTGACAGAAAATTACAACACACCATCAAAACATTAAAATCCAATATATACACAAACACATTCGCGGGTACTGAACTTGACAGAAATACGTGAATAATTAATGCCCCCCTAAAAGTAATTAGAATTGCCAATTTTCATATAAACTTTAGATAACTCAGACTTTTAGGGAAAGCCTCATAGCATTTACAAATTTACTCAAGGAGTAAATTTGACCCTTGGGTCATTTCCGCAAATAATGAGCAATACATTCACCCCAAAATCTGTGAGTAGGTGAAATTGCGAATGCCGAACTGCAAACATGCGGGATCCATTGTACACTACCCTCATGTCACTGTTTGACGTATGTGCACGTTTGAAACATGTCATGCGACTTTCAGCGGGACTCAATAAAATGGCATCAGGAAGCTTTTAGGGAATCGCTTGAGGGGGTGGGTACACCTTCAAATTGCAGTGGGGGCGCTGAAAAGCGATGCGGAAATTTCTGTAGGCCAAAACAGAAATCACAATTTGGTTTTGATGTAACTTATCGGGACGAGAAAAAAAAAAAAAAAAGACAACGTATATAAATAAAAAGTGTCCTAGTTGAAGTTAAATCGGCCATGTTGATGAAAAACAAAACACATTTTCATCCAAATTGTCAGACATAAATGGCATCATGAAATAGCCACACTCGATGACAGGCGAGCACCCAAATAGAAGTGCTTGCACTTATACGACTCGGCCTGTCCATAAAAAAGAGGTCTGGGTTGCATCTCAACTAAACAAACAAGAGTCGTCCGCCAGTTCTGAGATCCTGCTGTGGAAATAAAGCCCCATGTGCGCTCGAACAGATGGCCGCGTCGCACGACCTCTGCAGGTATCATATCCAATTAAAGCTGGGCCAGCTACCACGTAAGACTTAGCGTCCTCTTGCACTCTAATCCACACAATTGGACGCACACAAAACAACTCCAGCATCATGGTTTAAAAAAAAAAAATGAAAAAAAGGGGGGGTGGGAGAAATTGAAGTAACGATTGCTTCTGCAGAGGAACAGGAAGTCAAGCTCCAAGTATCTCGCTACAGAATGAAAATGTAGAAGCTGTGCACAAAATGGGGAACATCAGCGGCTCTCGCTAAAGCAGAACGCGCAAGCGAGAGGAAATCACCACTTCA
This sequence comes from Hippocampus kuda, assembly GCA_901007745.1. Taxonomy (NCBI): domain Eukaryota; kingdom Metazoa; phylum Chordata; class Actinopteri; order Syngnathiformes; family Syngnathidae; genus Hippocampus; species Hippocampus kuda. The sequence goes on from CAAKHF010013295.1 coordinate 213,889, forward strand.
GGCTCACTCGATCACGCCTCAGTCAGGGGAATGACATCCTCAGGCACATGACGCCATGTGATGAGCCTCCGTCCTAGGCGGGGAGACCGCTCAATCGCCGTCAAGCGTTACTATTAGTTTGCTTTATGTTGTTTTTAAAAAAAAAAAGAAAAAGAAAAAGAAATGACTTTTTGGGCTGCTCCATGTTAGAGTAGCAGTTGTCGCTAAATATTAGCGCCAAGCCCTGTTTTCCACCAATAACGGGGACTCGGTTTATTGAT
>CAAKHF010013299.1:4620-33725 GCA_901007745.1 Hippocampus kuda
TGTTGTGGGGGGGGGGGGGGGGGGGGGGGGGGGGTTCTTTCCTTGGAATTTTCCAGTCTCCTCAGAAGTGCTAAATAGTTCCCGGAGTGTGGAGAAAATTTGGCTGCAGGGGCAAAGACGTGACACGATGACAAATCGATCGTCATAGACAATAACGATCTCTAAAATGATTCATACATCTCTAATTGTGTGCGAAGATAAATGGAATACTTGACGAGTTTGGCTAACGTTAGCTAAAGCAGCACTAACTTTGCCGAGCATTAGCTTCCAGGGGAGGAAACGTTAGCATGGAGATAGTTGCCATTCCTGTCATAAAATCATCCTATAATTCTGAAAATATCCAACGTATTGAGTCGCAGTAATTTCCCATTTTTTTTTAAACAAATGTATTTATTCGAACACTCAAGAAGTGGCAGACCAAAGCAGTGCGTCAACCTCCAACATGGTGGCTGCGGGGCATATCTTGGTTGAAGTTGCGTGATTGCCACGGTATTGAATAAAAATTATCTCTGACCTTAATTTCACCAAGACATTTACATAACTATCACAATGATTTGCAAAATGAGCGAAGTTTGAGAAAACAGAAGAGTAAAAATGACTTCTCTTCCCCCCCCCTCCCAGACCCAGCGAGAGAATTCTAAAGTTACAATGTTCCTACAAATGTTAACAGCTGCTGTTCTTGTCATTTCTCCTGTCTACTACAGACCACGTTCCCTGAACAGACGGAGCCCATTCCGGTACAGGTTCTGCTAGAACACCCACGATGACACCAGCACTCTGCCCCTAATAATTAATGTGTCAAAGCAGCCGTCAATAACACATGGGCTGTCAGAGCCACGGATTTGTTTTGCAAAAAAAAAAAAAAAAAAAATATGCCAGCACCGAAAATAAAATCAGTTCACAGTCCAGGCCACCTACATTTGAATTTATTTTGAGCTGTCTGAGACAGTGAAGTACATTTTCTCTTTCTGTGTGAATCTCCGGCCTAGTAAAACGGAAATATTGATTTCATTCTAGCTTGATAAACTTCTCGAACATTTTTATGACTTTGTGTCAACAGTAAGCCCATATTTACCGAGAACGCTGATGAAATAAACCTACTGGTAGCTTCTTTTCAAATATGCATATCATTGCACAGTGACGGCGTAAGAAGGTCAAATATTGGCAAGAACGTGAACACTGCAAAAGAAAACTGTGCCGACTTCAGACATGCTTGATGGTTGACCGTGTGGTGCAGAAAATCTCCAGGTGGAACTGTGAAGTGGATCGTCAGTGTGGCGCAGAAATATTTGATGTTACCATGACCTAGTTTGGTCGCCATGTAAAAAAAACGAACAAGGAAAAGGTTGGCTTGGCTAGGATTATTTTTAAAAAAAAAATTGTAAATGCAGTCTGATTCTTTGTGATAAGCGAGGCAGCTCAAATTTAGTGATGAAAAATTCCTCAAAATGTTAAAAGTCCAGAGCTCGCTGAAATTGAAATACAGTGAAACTCCTCTACAACGAAACCTACATGGCGAAAATACCCTCTAGTGTGAAAAAATCTTAATGCATTAACACTATTCCCACTCTCCTGCCCCCATACAACGAACCCCCCCGACTCCCATACTTATGCACTATTGGAATAAAAATAAAGAGTACACATCCGCTTGTGTTTGTGTGTGTGTGTGTTTACATCTAAAATCAAATTTGCTACAGTAAAAAAAAACCCTGTTGTGAAAAATGTCTTGCTGCAAACATGATTTTGTTGTAGAGGAGTTTCACTGTAGTCCACATTAAAGCACTCGTGATGCCGAATGGTATTTGCTTGCGAGCATTACAGGTGGTTCTAATGCGTTTGTTTAGCTCTGTGTCGTCAAATACATCAAATAACGAATGAAAATTGTCTCAATAAATCATAAAGGAATACAAATACAAATCAATCACATGCAATTTTGCAATTAGAACGCGCATGAAGTGCACGAAAATGTTTTGGGTCAAAAGGAATCGAAGCAGTTCTTTGCAGGACATTTGGAGAAAAAAAGAAAAATGAAGCAGATTTGGCTGTTAATCATCAGTTAATAACTGTGTCAGAAGACCCCCCACCCCCTCAATCTCCAACACCATTTCACACCGCTTTATCACAGCGCGGAAGATAAATCGACACAGAGATGTATAGACTTGGGTTTGGCTGGCAGCTGGTGCTTCGGGAGGTCTCTGATCTATGTTATTCATCGATTTATTTTATTTTTGTGCAGCCCCCAACCCACAAATCAATTTCAATTAAAAAAAAAAAAGATTATGATTGGTTTTGTTTTAAATGTTCCCCCATCGTTGTGAATCCAGCCAGGACCAGATTATCAACCTTCTAAGCAACTCTCTATGGGGAAGAAACATATTGGCATTTGTGAACGAAAATTTGTTCTTTGTCTGTTGCTTCAATTGTGACAATAATGAAATGAGCCATGCGCAAAAGAAAACTAGCATCAGATTTCCCCGCGTGCTCGATTTCACCGACAACCACAATTGAGTCGAGGATAGAGAGATGCCAATAAATCCTCGCATTAACTCATTCACTCCCAAAGATGTTTTTAAACGTCTTTTCAGACTTGGTCTAAAATTAGCTGGTCCTGAATGAGTTTTAAACATGCATTCCACTGGCAGTTTTAACTGTGCGGCATCGACAAGCAAGAGAAACTTGGATGTTCGCACGACGTTCAAAAGTCACAACGCATCTACACATGTGGGTTAATGCGAGGAGTTGACACGACGTGAACAGGCTTGAGGTTGTGTGAGGTAACCGCTCCAGACACGATTTAGCTTTTGAAATATGCAACCCAAGCCAAGGCAAAGGCCTCGAGAGAAACCAGCTAGCAACAAGTTAGTGAGGGTTTGCTCCCTCCGGCGAGAACGTTCTCCTAAAAATAGAGGGAAACTGACAGGATGAAAGGAGACATTCATTTCTGGCCTCTTCAAGGCCGTTGGTTGTTGATGTGACATCATTAAGTTCTTCCTGTAGCGGGCGATAACTCTTTTGACGCTTCCCAAAAACACCTAATTAGCCAACACATAAGACACGCACATAAAAATCGAAAGAGAGTCTAAAAAGTCATCGGTGTGGTTTGTGTTGTTCTGCTACAATGTTTTCCTGACGATAGACTTTCATGATTTCGTATAATGTCATCCGTCAAAAAAAAAAAAAAGTCCGTTGCAATTTAAAACCAGTGTCACGGGCAATGCAAAGATAAGAATCAATCTGGGAGAGAGAGAGAAAAAAAAAAGGCCCTCGCCCATTCTCAGTCAAGATGGCATCATTAAGAGACAAACAGCAAACAGCTCCTGAATGCCAATTATTTCCCGCCCCCCCAACTTTCCCCTGCTTTCTTCCTTTTAGCTCGAAACAGAAACATGTCCGCGTTCTGAGAGCAAACTCAATTCCCAAAATTGGAGGTAGCTGAGTGTGCGTGTCTTAATTTGAGTTAAGAAGCGAGCGGGATGCCCGGGGTGACCGTCTCTCCGACAACAACAACAAACGTCAGAGATGGAATCAGCTATGCATGTTACTCCAGGCAACGGTGCTCGTCTTTATCCTTACAAGCAAACACGCGTGCTTTGAATCGATTACAATTCAACGCGTCTCCAAAGGCAAAGTTCAAAAAAAGAGCCTTGTTTCCGCTTTGTGATTTCATTCGCTTCGCACTGTGTGGGCCGTCGGACTTGTCGGACTCGGAAGGTGAATGAATACGCAAGGCAGCAGACCTCAAGCAACGAATGCAATTCCAAGATCGGGTTCTCGTAATGGCATCCGTCGCCTTCATCTTGCGTGTGACTGTCGAGAGGTGGGCCTCACTTCAAATACGACGGCCACATGGAGTTGATTTGGAGGCTTATTACCGAGGGAGGCTGCAGAGCGTGCCAGCTTGTTTCCAAGCCGCAATTGCCATAAGTCATGAAATGACTACGAACGAATGAGCGAGTTGGGAAATCATGTGCAGTTGAGAGGGGACCCTTCCTGCTCCATCGCTCCCCCTCCTACCTCCTCCCCCTTTTACAACCCGGTGAACTCAGAAGCTGCATTTACACCACAGGTGCCCAATTCCTATTCCCTGCCTCTACCCGATTCTATTCACATCTACTTTCAAGAGATCCAAATGACAATTGTTCCACATACCGAACCACAGAAACCACATGCAGGCATACATGATCAAAACATAGATAAGATACGAGTCATTCGCTGCAAGTAAACGACAGTAAATCAACATATATTTTTTCCCTCCCTGGTTCCATGGTGACACGCTATATTGAGACTTCCACGTCCACTGCAGTGGCAATTGTCAAACATGTGATATATCTTATTTTCACTCACATTTGTAAGATGCCTGATTGCAATCTGATGACTTTCAAATTCTCGTATTATTTTCTCCTCCCGCTGTCATCACACATCTCTAAATTGGGCTACGTAGAAAGACGGGAAAAACCAGCTCAATTTCCTGTCAGGGCAAAACTGGATGTCCATTACATGACATACACGACACAGTCAAAGAAATCCTGTTAGAAAATAAGCCAAGAGTTGTCTGAGTATTATGCATTGTGATGACTTTATCTACTATTTCTCTCAATCAGAAATTGCAGAGACCTTCTTAATTTGACAAAGCTTAACTAAGTAGAGTTGCCATTCGTTTTCCTTTGTAAGATGCCCGATTGCTCTGTCACTTGCCTCAATTCTGCTTCCATTATGTCCTTCTTGCACAACTGTCTAGACCAAAGCCAGCGTCTGACAATACGCCCCAACAATACAGATGGCTTTTTATTCAGTGAAAGATGAACTTTCACTGTGTTAACTGAGACACACATAAACCCGATTTAAGTCCCTGACTCACTTTTGAATCGGGGCTGACGACGAGGAATGATGGGCCAACACTTAATGCTTTACCAACATGAAGTACCGTATTTTCTGCACGATAAGGTGCTTCGAAGTATAAGGTGCACCTTCAATGAATGGCGTATTTTAATACTGTTTTCATGTATAGGGCGCACCACATTATAAGGCGCATAGAATAGAATATAATACTACAATAGTGGCTGCGGTTGTGTTATGCATCCACTAGATGGAGCTACGCTAAAGGTAATACAATACAGCTTTATTTATATCGAGCCCTCGCTGCGGTTTTGTTATGCATCCACTCGATGAGGCTACGCTAAAGGGTATACAATACAATACAGCTTTATTTATGTCGAGCTTTCACAACTGCTTTAAAATACGGCATCCAAGAAATCAGAATATTGATCCATATATAAGGTGCATCGGATTATAAGGCGCACGGTCGGCTTTTGAGAAAATTGAAGGCTTTTAGGTGCACCTTATAGTACGGAAAATGTGGCATTTAAATCAGTAAAACGTTCCACAGTACCACAATGACACTTTTGAAAATACTTCAAGAAGATCCCAAATCTTATGAATGCTTTCAAAGTCATAAATGTCTCTGGAGGATATGACCAAGATAGCAACGTTGAAGAGTGTGAAGAGTGTGACATGTGAGTGTGTGTTATGAGTTCTGAGGTGTGTCAGAAAGGTTCCAGGACTGGTGTCACAAATGATACCTTTCAAACGCAAACTGTTGGCAGGCCGGATGATCAAGCAGCACGTCAACAAAGAGATCTTGCAACGTTTGCTTCGTTCAATGCGTGAGAAGAGGCGAGAGTTGAGGCAAGACGACTTGTGGCTGCTTCACCACGACAACACGCCTGTTCACATCGCCCAGAGCATCTGACCGTTCCTGGCCGAGGAAAACATCATCGTGCTGGCGCAACCGCCCTACTGCCCCAACCCGACTGTGTGACTTTATTTCTTCCTATTTGCTAATTATATGAACCATTCAATGAATGATAGGCAATTTTGTGGATTCGCCACTTCTTGGAGGGCACTTTTTCTCCTTCATTTTGCATAAGGCATTTTTTTTTTTGGACCCTTTGTTATTGCAGAACACCAATCCCTCCTTGGTACTTCCCCTGGACTTTCAGTGCATCCAATTTTCTCACTGAGCCCCCCTCTATCCTCGGGCCTTTGGGTGTAATCAGACAGACCATGATGGGCTGGTATAAGAACGCCTCCTACGTAAAGAGCAGGAGCTTGAAGGGATAGAACGTTTAAAAAAAAAAAAAAGGGAACAAAAATAATCGATCTTCAAAACTGGTGATTTGCACCACAATACTGACAAGTACTGCAAGGGAGATAACAGCGGTTGAAAAACAACATATTTGATTTTGCGCACAAGCTACGCACATCCGGTTGAAGCATTGCTGGACGAATATTGGGTGAATATAACGAAGCCTGACCTGGCATGACTTGAAGATGAATCCCATGAATCAGAGATACTCATTGACTCTGAAGCCTCTTTCCATGTAATGAGTCACCTGACGTCATAAAATAGTTGCGGTGTGAGGGAGCGGGATGTTTTGCTTCCAACCCATTTAGCATACATAATCAAAATGTTCATTCTATTCACCTGTTGCGCGTTACGTCAAAGCCTTGGTAGGAACGCCAAACTAACCGTTTGCGCCTGTTGAAACTCCTGTCAAGCGTATAGTCCTGCATCCCTTTATATAAGTGATTCTCTTCTAGAGTGGGCATATCTTGCTGTGCTGGGAATGTACTCATAGATGAGGATTGTAAACCAAACTGGGCTTTTTATCACATACCTGCTGATGACGATAAAAGACAGCGATGGATAACGGCAATCAACTGAAAGGACTGGCAGCCCTCTAAGTATTCGAGGATGGGCAGCCATCATTTTTTTACAGGGTGGGTTGATCACTGTTCATATAGTTTCCTCATAATCATTAAGTTACTGCATATTGCTTTGTGCAAAAACATAGGACGGAATGTGGAAAAATAACATTTTTTTTAAGTTAACATTATGAGCAAGTTACAAGGTATCCTGTTCCCCCAAGTGTGAGCTGGGGGGGAACAGGATAAAGGATAAAGTCTGGACGACCTGGTATGCGTCCAGACTTTGATATTAGCTCCAGTGTAAGGGGAAACGGCATTGAAAACGTCATGATAAAGGTCGTGCGCTGTGAATTCCGGCAAAGTCGGCCATTTGGTGGATGTCATGGCGAGATGGGCAAAAATAAGTCATCCGGTCGCTAAGTCGCTCCGGTTTCCGGCCGCTTCGATTCGGCAGGTATTAACTTTTGGCGTACGTCAAGGCGCACTCGCGTTATCACGTGATGCAGCTGCGACGGGTCAATAGGGACTCACCTTTCGTCGCCAGGGGGAACAAATATTTCAACCTAGCTGGTCATCAGAGAGATGCAATCCTGTTCCAAAGCAGAGTGGTGTTGGTGAGCTTGAACAAGGCACCCAATCCCCAACGCTATCACTGAATACAAACTCTCTGAAAGTTGCAAGTTTTCCACTTCAAACCAAAATACGTGTTTATACTGCAGCATGGCCATCATTTAACTTTAAAATGTCAACTGTCTTTCGTGAACAAGCTTCCATTGCAAACAGAATGTGTTGGTGGAGAGAATTTAGAAAACGGACTACTGGCAAACAAGACTCAGGTCAGTTTTTGTTTTTCCTCCCTCTCTCCACAGCTTGAAACATGACCGAGTATAGTTGAAGAAAGAGCCGCAGATTGAGATTTGAGACGAAGAGCTTCCACATGACAGACTGCATGCTAACTTCTCAGCAAAGCGGCCGGCTCACATCTCCAGAGGTCTAAAAAAATTGCGCATCTTTTTTATTTATTTATTTTTTTCAGGGCTTCATCAAGCAAAAGTGAAAAATGAGTAAATGGAACAAACAGTGAAACTCCTCTACAATGAAATCATGTTTGCAGCAAGAAATTTTTTACAACAGGGGTTTTTTCACTGTAGCAAATTTGATCTCAGATGTAAACACACACACACACACACACACACACACACACACACACACGTATGTGTACTCTATTTTTATTCCAATAGTGCATAGGTATGAGCATACACTTATTTGACACTTCATATAGTCAGTGTAGAAAAAAAAAGGGAAAGAAATTGCAAAATGTACGATCAGCATTCACTTTCACTTACATGGGGGGGTACGTATTGAAGAAGAAGGAAGAGTTTGTTGGGAATTTATTCAATAGTGTGGAACTGATTGCGAATGGAAGCTGTTGTGACAAAAATAGAGGGAGCTACTTTGTTGCAACTCACAGAGGCACCGGTGACCCAAGAAGAACATGACAGCAGCTATGGACGCTATTAGTGAAATACTCCATCCACACACACAGTCATTACAGCAAAACTAATCATAATAACTCATCATAAATCTGCTCAGTATTCAGAAAGAGACTCTTCCATTGTATTCAAAATAACACTTCATTCAATGAATTGATTGCACATTCCCCCTCGTCACTGATAAATGAAATGGGTGTGAAAGATATTTTGGAAAACTACCACAAACGTGTCCGAGGGTCGTCTTCTGAATTCATAAGTTTCCAGCCGCATAAAATGTCATTTCGCCCCCTTCATCACGGTTGTGTCACTCTTGCACGTCAACAGGAAAACGCTCCTCATTCAGGTGTACGGATGCTTTGGGAAGCTCATCGGTTACTGTAGACTTCAGCGGGAGGGGGGGTGAGGAAAAAGTCCTCCTGGGGAAAATAAACCGATGAGCGCAAAGCAAAAGCGTATTGTGTTTTCAATGTTATGACTCAAGTGCTGAAGGTGCACATCGGCGCGGTGCAGCCGCACAGTATATCACGGTGGATCGGAGCAGAGCAATAATCCCGCCGATGGGCGCTGTGGAGTGCGCGGCGTGTGGTTGTTATGAACGCTAAGATCAGAACGGAGGAGTGGGCAAAGCTCCGAAAAAGGGAGTCATGATACAAATGACGGAATGGTTATTTGACGATGGAAGTGCTTTTCATCTTCTCGGCTTGGTGGGCTGCGCCGACCCAACGAGTGCATCCAATGTGATCGGATTATATCGGTGGGGCTGCGTGGTAAAGTACGGCAATGTCGTCCGACTCCCTCATGCAGCGCTGTGACATGCAAGCAACCGATTGTTTGTCTCTGGTAAATGATGTTCACTCTGGCTAATGAACTTGAAATTGCAGTCGTGAGCAAATGCTGAGAGATGCCATTGCCGAGCACACAAACCGGGGAGATAAATTGAGCGGCGGACTAAAAGGTTGACCCGAAGCTCCCAAGTCGAAAGCGCCTGCAGTCACACAATTTGAAAATCAACCAAAACCTGACTGAAATCTGATCACATCTTTGATTATCCGTCTGGAAAAATCCCAAATTTGGAACAAGACTGTTATGAGTTGATGAAAAGTAATGACATTACAAAAACTAAAAAATTGAAAAAAAAATGTCTTAACGAAAATCAGTACGGATTGCTCTAGTCAAACGACAATAGAAAAATGGGGTTGATTAACGCTCAATAATTTGACTGTTGCCAATACTGCTGCCTATAATAAGTCCACCCTTTCATTTTCTGGAGTCTGTGCCAGTAGATTTCAGGCAGAAGGCTGTCAACAGCCTGGAATGGACGCTTAGTCATTAATGGGCACGAATACTGCAGAGACAGACACCCATTCACACTCCCAATTATACAATTCCTCGTTGGGGAACAAAACCCGACTGCCCCGCCACACGATCAGAAACTCTAGCAATATATTTGTTCGCCAATTTACATGCAGAAAAAGTCGCAATAAATGACAACGTATCGTACAACCAAAACAGAGAGTTGAAAACAGTGAATAGAATCTTATATACGATATAATCAGATCTGACTGGTTACTCTCATGAGGATAAGCGCTGAAAATGAATGTTATGGATTTGGCTGCAGCCAGACACAAACTTTCATTGTCGTACTGACAACAATGGACAATCGTGTTATCAATCAAATGAACATGCATGTTTCTAAAAAAATGTTCGGGGGAACCTTAAGTACCCGTAGAAAAGCCATGAAAGCGCAGAGAGAACATATTATAGGGCTCGGCTAGCAAACCTGTACCTGTAATTATGCTGTGTTTAAAGATTCGCAAGTTAAAACTCTTACTTGTCAAAGCTCTTCTCCGCTGTCGGTAGTTACGGATTGAAATGCCATTCGCTTTATTACAGCGGATAAGTCACACACTTGACGTTTAGCTTCACCGGCAGTCAAACGGGAACTTCCCCTTTGCAATTTGCAGGAGTGAGAAAAGCCTTAATAATCTCATGCCTGGTGGGCTAAACGCCCGTCTTTGAATATGTCTGTTTGTTACGCAACTGTATTTAAAAAAAAAAATTATCATAATAATGACACCCGTGACAGCGAGTTCGCTCCCCGCTGTTATCAGCACCGGAAGCTGTCGGGAAAGCTGGACAAATGCATTCGCATCTATTGATTGATCAAACTAACTGCTCGTGCGGCACGGGGGGCATGCGAGGGTCGTCGACTCACAGTTTTGAGCTTCTGGGTTTGAATCTGTGGCTTCCTTGCACATGCCCCCCACCCCAAAAAAAAACGTGTTTGAGGAGGGAAACATCGAAAACATGAAAGTGGCCCTCGAGAACCGGAGTTTGACATTTGTGACTTATCGAACCGCTGTGAATGTGAGGGCGAAGGCTTGTTTTATTTTATTTATTTTTTTTGTCTATATGGTACCATGCGAGTGACCGGCGACCAATTCAGATTTGCAACCTGCCTCCTCACCAAAACCTGCTGATGAAGTGCGAGAGAAGATTGATGAATTGTTCTCACTGTATCTTTTTCCAAAAATAAAAAATAAAAATAAAAAAAATTAAATGTTTTACAGCACAAGCACCGGTCTGCTCGAACATCCACAGCAAGAACAATATTTGAAGAAACAGTCTCTGGATATTTTAAGAATTCACTAAGGATGCTAGCAGATTTGGGGGTGGGGGGGGGGCGGGAGAGAGAAAAAGTCATCCGTAGTAAGTAACTTACCACCCCGGTGTCCTCCCGACCGGCCCGCGGGGGAGCCGCTCGGCTCAGAGGCAGCAGCCACAGCATGGGCACCAGAAGCAGCATCTCCGCACATATATTCCACGTCCACTTGGTCAAAGCCACAGAAAGGAATTCACGCCCTTCAAAGCCGGTTGCTACTGCAGAGCTCGAGCGACAAACCGGGAGGAAGCATCCAGTGAGATAAAGAAAGAAAAAAAAAAAAACAACAACAAAAACAAAGTCCCGCAACTAGAGGGTAAAAATGTCCCAAAAACAAAACAGTCTACCTCACTGTGGAAAGCAAACACATACAAGACATGAAACAGGTGCCATGCATCACACCTGTTCGTGGGGTCCAAACTCGGAGCTTTAATGAGCGATAACTGATGATACAAAGAAGAAAAAAAAGATTCCGGACGGGGTAACGATCCAAGGAGAGACGTGCTGTCGTGCTCTCCTCATCACCGGAGTGGCCCCAGGCAGGCATAGGCAGCTCTGCTCCAAGTAAGCAAGCAGCTGCACAATACACGCCGATCAGCACACCCACGCTCTGCTTCCGGGAGAGACTGTCAAAATAAAGCTACTACACGGAACACTGTGGAAAGTGACTGGAAACCCATACTAGGGTCAAAATACCGTAGGAGTATCTTAACAGAAACGTTGGGAAAACTAAAACATGCGGTTTCTTCGTACATTAACTAGACTAAAAAAAAAAAAAATGAAGAGAAAACAGTGTTCAAAAATGTTTTTAAAAATTCCAAATAAGTCTGTAGTACCCTCTGAAATTCCGAGTTAAATTCTGACTCCGGTCTTCCTGTGTAGAGTTTGCATGTTCCCCCCGTGCCTGTGTTGTTGTTTTTTTTTTTTTCCAGGTATTTTGGTTTCTTCCCATATTCCAAAAATATGCAAGGCAAGTTAATGGAACACTCTAAATTGTCCCTTGTTGTGATTGTGAGTGCGAATGGTTGTTCGTCTACGGCAGGGGTGTCAAACTCATTTTAGTCGCCGGCCAATTTGGAGTTACGCCGTTATGACCGTGAAACCACAAAATGATCACTTGTACAGAACAAATCAATAGATGACTAGTTTTGAGATCAGTCATGTCAATGATAATAGTTTGTTCAAGTGAGTTTAAACAGCGGAACAAAATAATTGCAAAATGTCAACGTTATTTATTACACATGACAAATTGACATTTCGGTACAGATTTCAGCAAGTTGACACATGATTTGCTGTCGCGGGCCACATAGAATGACCTGGTGGGCCAGATCTGGCCCCCGGACCTTGAGTTTGAGACCTGTGGTGTATGGCATGTGTGCTCTGTGATTGGCTGGCAAAAATAACACAGATAACGCTATTTGTTGCAGAATGATAGAGGAATGAAAACAAACACATTTCCGTTGTGCTGATGGAGACAATTTGAGTCGTTCATCGGGTTTACGATTCGACTCGTCACCTTCTTCAGAACCTTTTGGGGAGTTTTCTTGTCCGTGTCTCACAAACAAGCGCAATCCTGTGTGCTTGGTCCTCAGTTAAAAGAAGCGACATTAGCTTTGGAGTCAATTAAAAATCTATTGTTAGAAGTACCTGCATTTCATTTCCTTATTTGAAAATAAAGCCGTGGCCGGAGCTTAATGGCAAACAAAGTCACTCAAGTGAAAATAAAATGAAGCTCAAGCCCTCAATGTGGCAATTATCCACCTACCGCAAATACAATCTCACATTCAAATGAAGAATCTTTATGTAGTTGCCGCGCAATAGCTTTATGATTTGCTCATCCAATGATGGGCACACCACATTGCGTCCATATTTGTCCAAGAATTTCTCAGAAATTCAGATTTATAGCCGTCATTATTGAATGTGTTAATTTCAATCCACGAGTGTGTTCGCTTGTATTATATGGCATCAAGCTTGCACTGACACACATCCGATAAGTGTCGTGATTTTTATTCCACAGTCGGAAGAGGCCCGATTCTAATCTCAAGATATCCGTTTCCCCATCTGTGTTTTGCTATTTACGCTGCATTAGAAACGATCCGAATGGGGTCACTTGAGAACAAAAACACGAAGATAATACGTGCCCACTTCAACTCCAGTATGCTAAATCCAGCATTTGTGTTGAGAGGATTTCTTCTCATTTTTTTTTTCCATTTTGCTCAATGACGACAAAGAGCTCAGGTAACTTTTTTTCATTTTATCAACTTCAGATCATTTGTTTGAATTTGCTGCGTCACCCAGTTAAAAAAAAAAAAAAAAAGAGAAAATGAACACATATTGTGATCATCACATTGAAATCCCAGTTAAGACCACAGTCGAGAGTCAATAACACCCGGGAATCAATTTTACCCACTGCTGACTAGTTCTGCACATTCTGTTGTCCTTGTCTCGAGTAGATGAAGAAACGGTATCTGCAACCCGCAAACATTCCACCTCTCGTACAATCGCTCCTCTTGAGCACCTCCAAAAGTGCCACGGCCAGAAGGTTAACAGTATCCACCTGCACGTTTTTCAAGAGTGTGGAAAGAAATAATAAATACCAGGCCCTGTACGTCAGGAGGGAATATTGGCGAACAACACCCGATGAGCCATATAGATGCCTGTGCTGTTTTAGGATACCGCTCCCCCCCAAAAAAAGCTCCATTTGTTCTTAAGAATATTGCATTTTCATCAGAATGAAAGAGGAAGCAGATGTCCATCAAACTGGTGTTGCTTGTTATTGCAATCAAGTGATTTGCGGGCGAGTTTGACCGCAGACCTCGAGCCCTGCTGCTGTTAAATTGCATTTGATAAATCAATGCTGTCAAGTATCCTTTTTTTTAACTGTCGAATATGATCATGTTATATGCAAGAGGATCAGCGGGCGTGACCAGAATATAGTTACACTCTTCATTTTCACCTTTTAAATTAAACAGACTCAGGTCAAAGTCATATTTCTCCAATTCTATCCGAATTTCAAGGCCACTGTGTTCAACCACTTTTTATATCTTGTTAAAAAAAAAAAGGAGCCCATGTGGTGCTGAAGAAAAGAAGGAATGTTAGGTTCTGACCGAACCGAATAATCTTTTTGGATTCCAAATACGTAGGCTAAGACAAAGTGCAAGTACAAAAATATTAAAAGAAAATCACACCGACAAAACCTTGAACTGAAATCGCTGCTCACAAGGTGCCAGGAAAAATAATGCATCAAACCAAAAGCACTTGCAAACGCAAGGTTCAATAGAACACCGAAAATCCGATAACAAGCAAACAAAGAGCAAAACTAGAATAACAAAAACACTGACAAACAAGAATGTTATGAATGAAAACGACGACGAAGGTATCGAGAGGTCAAGAAAATCACACACGAAGCACAACAGCAAGCAAGGCCGATAACAATCCGACAAGGCGTAGCAGAAGTCAGAGTCCTTCAATGTAAGGCGGGGAAAACGAGGCACGGGTGCACCTGCCGGAGGGGAACGCCCTTCACTCCAGCTGGAACTGGAACGCAATCAAAACGGAACATGACAAGGAATGCCATCTCTCGAACAAAACAGACATTGGTTTACATGTGTCCTGTCTACAGTATTTCTTGCATTCGCAGCACTTTACCTTCGGGCTATGTCACACAAAATAAATAAATAAAAATAAATAAATAAAATAAAACTATATATTTTTAAAAATAATAATAAAAATAAATAAAATAAAAATATATTTTTTAAAAATAAATTAAAAAAAAAAAATAATAAATACTAGGTGGCCCAGTGGTTAGCGCGTTGACCTCACAGTGCAGAGGTTGTGAGTTTGAATCCGGCTCCGGCCTTCCTGTGTGGAGTTTGCATGTTCTCCCCGTGCCTGCGTGGGTTTTCTCCGGGTACTCCGGTTTCTTCCCACATTCCAAAAACACATATGACAGGCTGATTGAACACTCCAAACTGTCCCTAAGTGTGACTATGAGCATGGATGGTTGTTTGTCTCTGTGTGCCCTGCGATTGGCTGGCAACCGGTTCAGGGTGTCCCCCATATACAACCCGAAGACAGCTGGGATAGGCTCCAGCATCCCCCGCGACCTTTGTGAGGATAAAGCGGATCGGAAAATGGATGGATGGATGGATAATCAATCTTACCATTTTCACGGTAAAGCTTCCAGGGTTTACGGTCATTCGCATCTGGTCAAGAACGGTTTGCATTTGGCAGCGTGGAGAATTTTCATCTTTGGCTCAAAGAGATGCCGAGTGTTTGAAAGATGAAATGGTTTACCAACAAATCACTGGATCATTTTTTTTTTGTTTTTGGCACGTGTTTACTATGAGAGCGGTATTAGTCGGAATTAGCAAGCGATCTTAGAAGAAAGAGCCAAGATTCTCAACACAACTGGTGCTTAATGAGTGAGCTTAGTGGTTGTTTTGATCGTAGGAGGGGTATAAGGCGCAATTTAGGCCTGGTAATCGATGCGTGCGTGAGCCGCTTTTAATTTATACCTTGTAAGAAGAAATTTTGAGGAATATTTCAGCGGTGCAGCATTTTAAATGTCAGTTGTTGTTTTTTTTTGTTTTGTTTTAATTAAAATATTTCTCCTCTCTTTCATGAAGGGGTAGTCGGGTTAAAAAAAAAAAAAAAGTATGTCGATCCCAGGAGAAATTCAAAAGACTTCAAGACAAATTCACTTTTGAAAATTGCAACTCCAACAAATGGAAGCTCAGGAATGTGCCAGTCAACAGAATCGAACAGAACAGTGAACAACAACACAACTGCTGACATGGACACCATCACCCTCCCCCGCGACGCAGAGTTTGAAATACTACAGCTTGATAAATTTTTTTTTAAAAAAGCGCCACATCGGAATGCGGCATTCGACACTTTTCATTCCTACCCGTTCAAAAGATGCTCTCGAGTGCATTCGCGTTCCGCCGCAGGTTTGTGTGAGAAAATAAAATGTATTAGCGAAGGTGTATTAATGTCTATGTATAAAAGTACCTCGAGTGATGTAACACCCTTGAAGTGAACAGCACAAGTTGCTTGTAATTCTGTTTAACTCATATTTGATAGAATTTGTTTTTCTAAATTGTTGTATCCTGTCGCCGATTTTTTTTTTTTTTTTTTAATGTGGGTTTGAAGAGCAAACAATGACACCAAGCAAAAAGCGATCTAGTCTTCTGTTTTCTTCGTTGCGCTTATTTCATCAATCTTTTCGTAAATCTGCCGGGTTGAATTTTTCATGCATTCAATACAAGAACATTTGAAGAAAAAATAAAAGCCTCGGAAATAAAGCCTTGTGTCTTTTGTATTTGAATCTCTTTTCAAAAGGGCTATTTTGATTATTCTCGAAAAAAAAATCTACATTCAAGTTGTCCTGAAAATTGTATTGAAGACAAGTGTATCCACTTGAAACGATTCAATGGCTCAAAATTAACGGACACATACATTACGGACACAGTGAATGACCTCGAGAGAACATTTTAATTTTCTTTTTTTGTCTTTTTGGGGTGTTTATCACATTAAAGAAACTCATCAATATACATTCATTCATTCATTCACTGATCCGCTTTATCCCCAGAAGGGTCGCGGGGGGGGTGCTGGAGCCTATAGCAGAGGTCTTCGGGCAGTAGGCGGGGGGACACCCTGAACCAGTTGCCATTCAATCGCAGGGCACACAGACACGAAGAACCATCCACGCTCACGCTCACACCTCGGGACAATTTTGAGTGTTCTATTAGCCCTGCCATTAATGTTTTAGGAATGTAGGAGGAAACCGGAGTACCCGGAGAAAAGCCACGCAGGCACGAGGGAGAACATGCAAACTACACACAGGGAGGTCGGAGCTGGAAATGAACCCGGTACCTCTGCACTGTGAGGTCAATGCGCTAACCACTGGTCCAACGGGCCGCCCACTCATCAATATAATCATGATATTTTCTTAAATACAGAAGATAAACATCAAGACCATCTGTTGCCGTACATTTACATAACACATGCTTTTTTCTCCCATTTTCATTAAATTATTGCAAGAACTACAATTGCATCATAAAACTGCACTTTCACTGCTAAAATATAATAATGCATCCGGAGAATGGATGAATTGTTGTGTTCCATGTTGCCATCGGACATTTAATTATCCAGCTACTTATGCTTTACGGTTATGGTGTTTTACTTTCACCGGAGTTTGACAGTTTGGTTATTTAATTCTTCGGGAAACTATGGAGAGGAGCAGTTGAATGTGACAAAATGATCATTTGTTCACGAAAGCCGGCTTGCTCCTGGACAATTTGTCCTGACTTATGAAATAATGGCTCCACGCGTGCACACTTAAAAGAAAAAACAAAAAAAAAACAAAAACACGTCTTGTATTCTTTGCTTTATGCTTGATGGCAGCTAAATTGCACAGAGTAAAAGCCGCCTGTATCCAAATGATTAAGCAAATAGAAAAGATGGATGTTTGTTCCTTTCTTTACTGCTCACTCTCCGTAACTGAAACGGTTCAAACTGTCCTTGTTGTTTTCAATTTGAATTGCTAAAATGGAGGAAATAGATTTCGGGATTATATTGATGTTGATGTCTCAAAATCGTCCGTTCAGTGCGGCGGGGCTCAGTACAAAGAGACCGATGACGGTCTCCAGCGTTTTAAACTGGCACAGACATCTTTCTCGACTAAGTGCACTTGGTTTGCAAAAAAAAAAAAAAAAAGTACATTAGTTGTGTGCTCTCTGCGGGCATGAATGAAAATATACTTCGGTTTGCTCTAGGAATGTCACACGAGCAGCCTTGCAATCACCGGTGGATATTAACCATTTCATGCACCCTGTAACCTGATAACACAAGAAGCTGTCCACTGTAAAAAAAAAAAAAACAAAAAAAAAATGCTGTCTCTCAAAGAGGTTCATCCTTAATGGGCAGGTCCGGATCCAGCAGATGGCGCTGTGGTGAAAAAAGAGCAGTGGTTCTTAATCTGGGTTCGAACGAACCTTCGGGGTTCGGTGAATCAGTCTCACGGGTTCGACAGAGCCTCTGCCATGGAAGGTTAAGACATGCCTGAGTCAACGTTAAAAAAAAGTATACTTTATAATTATACAAATTGTGTTGACATTTTTTTCTGTTCTTAATAAATGTGTTTTTTTTATTTCTTGAATTTGTAAAAAAAAAAAAAAAAACATACTCTTGATTTTTTACAAATGAAGGGTTCGATGAATGTGTATCTATTGGCTTAAATAAATAAATAAAATGGAATTTATATAAGTTCTTTATTCTTTCTGTGCACCTGATAGAGAAATCATCAAACATACTGGTAACATGTTTAAAGTTTCATTTAATTTGGGCTTGTCTAGACGTTTGTGTATTTAGCGCCCCCAAATGTCTACGCGCTAGAGCGTCGGGGCCGTCTCGGCGGAGGGCTTTTTCAAGTCCACAGTAATCACATTAAAGCAAGGGAAGGGTGCGAACAGATAGAAGGAGGCTAGACTCGGCTTAGGAACGAAGTGTTTTCGAACATCAAAAGACGGTCTGGGAACTGGTCGCGGCCCAGGCGAACATTTGTCATCTGCGAAGTCTGCGACTTGTTTATTCGTGAGAAACCAGACATAAAGGTCTTTGAGTAACTGTGGTTCAAAGCGTGACAAAGGTGAATCACATTTCCGA
Organism: Hippocampus kuda; assembly: GCA_901007745.1. NCBI lineage: Eukaryota > Metazoa > Chordata > Actinopteri > Syngnathiformes > Syngnathidae > Hippocampus > Hippocampus kuda. Next base: position 23,152 of record CAAKHF010013299.1, read on the forward strand.
CCGAGGGGCCGGACTGGGGGCGTGGTATGCAAATATCGGGGGAAGTGTTTTTTTCTTGTATTTTTCATATGTAAACAATAAACATCCGACGAGGTGCACGAGGAACTTTGAGTGCGATTGCGGAGCAACTGCCGTCGTTCGCTCCGGGAAATCGTACTCCAGTCGGCTGCACAAACAATCTTCCCTGAGTCGAGTTCTTTTGTTTAAACTTGCCTGGGTATAACTCTGACAGCGCCCCAGTACCAAATGACCCATGGACCGGGACCGGTTCGCAGACCAGGGGTTGGGGACCACTGTTTAAGCGGATATATTTCCACGGCTCAAACATATAGGGGATGTGTAGACAGATGCTAGACGTACGAAAATATACTTGGGTGACAGGTGAAAGTTCAACAGGGAGTATTGTCAGCGACGTTCTTCGGTCAACATCCACAGAGGATTAAGAATTACAGCACGCTTACAATGCGTCTCCATTCTGGCTCACTGGCAATCAATGCTGAGAAATTTTAGAGGCTCGCTTGAATTCTAAATTGTACAACGTCAGCGGTATTCAACTCGAGCTTCCACTGCAGTGTAATTTTTGGGGCATACGTGACACTATTAAAACCTCCGATACCAACACCGCCATCCAGATTCGTATCATTGTTGTGCGAACGTGGTTGCGCCAGTGTCGGCGAGAGGTGTAAAAGATGTTTCAAGACTACTCTAATGGAAATCGTGCTCAGCTGAGCGCATCAGCAGGACTTAAAGATAGGTCAGGTCATATCAGTGAGAGCCATCAATGATTTAGATCAAGGCTATTCCGTCCTCACAGGAACTGCTGGTGTGCACTCGCAATCATTCATCACTGAATCATTTTCAATTCCCCTCCAATTTCCCACAGTGAAACGGCAGGTGACTGCTTTTCACTCCACGGCAATGAGAGACATCGTTTTTTTTTCACCCCCCCTCCCCCTTTTTCTTTTAGGCACAGGCACACTCGCTCCTTTTGTGAGTTTCAGCGAAGTGAAAAGTGCAGTTAATGAGCTCTGATTAAAAAGGATTTTGTCTTTCGAGAGCAGGGATCAGTTGGACTCTTGTCGGACTGAGAAACTTTCTTCTGCTGGGCTTTATATGAACAGAAAGCGTGAGCTGAAGACATTATAAGCAAATTCAAAGACAGATGGAAAAAGGCACTGCGATTTACAGCTCCAGATTGAATATGATTCATAAAACTGCATTCCTACAATACAGTGAAGCTGTTTTTAATGATTATTTTCAGCGATTGTGTAATTGCCCTATTCGTAAAAAATACAGTGTTGCCTTGGGATACGAGGGACCCGAAATACGAGCACTGTCTTGTGGCAGTGAACTGGGCTCACTTCAAAACAAGCAACAGTTTGGCAGGTCGTCAACAATTCTCCAGAAATGAGGCTTCTGGTTGTTCATTGTCAATCCCAACTTCAAGTTTCCTGTGTCAAGCTAAACATAAAACAAAGAGAATTTTCACGTGGCGCATTCAAAACAACCACAAAACTTTGCGTTAAAATCCGACTAGCCTAATGCTAACGCACGATGGGAAACACCATAGGGGGGCTAACGAAAAGTGTCATGTTGCGGTGTTATGTCCCGGGAAGCAAGGGATATCTGAACACATATATTCTTTATTCTCTGTAAAGAACGACGGATATTTGTGCAGTGCAGTTCAGAATTATTTTATAACATCCGGTAATGGCCGTTGAGATTATTTCAGGTCGTCCGCCAAATGACATTGGGAATACAAAGCAGCGCCTGTGACAAGGGTGCGTTATTTGGTTTGGATGGGCCAATAAATGTGGCAGTGAATACTTCTTGGCTGCATATTGGAAAGTGGGTTTAACCTCGTGTCAATAAGCTTTCATTGTTGGATGCACGCCTCCGCTAAATGGAGTTGCAAAGGTGGACCTATTCAAAAACGTAACAATTTGTTTTGTTATTCTAAAGGAGTTTGGGTTGAAAGTTTATTCACCTTCAAAATGAAGCGACTTTGTGTATTTAAAAAGGAGATTTTATAATATCCACAGTGGATATTTTCCACAGCTATAAAAACTTAATCAAGAAATATTTAAGTGAGTCGATTACTATTTTGGACGCACGGAAAAAGTAGCTCTCTTTTAAGGCTGGCTTTTATGACAAAATGTCTTGATGTTTGGATCCCGACACCAAAAGAGGGTTGACGCGTTGTGTGAAGCAGACAGAATTAGACCATGGAAGCACCCCCAAGGAGTCCCTATTAAAGGTTTTAATATTAGCTAGTAGCAATGAAACGGTGAGCTTAATACGTATGGTCATCCCACTTAATAAGCATCCTGACGCATGCCACAGAGTTAAGTTGGGGCAGCGCACGCGATTCTATCTAAAAGCATGCACCAAAGTCACCCAATTTTAACCATGTGGTAAAGCAAAACCAATACGAGGTGAATACATTCAATAACTTAATATTACAAACGTTCTTGTGTCAAACGTACTACAACGTTCTCCGTGTAATAATTTTTTTTTCTATTATGGCAATTTAATTTTTCTATGCCACATAACACTTTTTGCAAGCTTGCTATATGATGACTATTCCCTAAATATAACTCCGCCAATAACAAAAATCAATACAAAGTACTCGTATTGTAATTCTATACAATGGAATGAACACATTTGTTTATTTTTGTAAGATAAAATAATTACACAGAGATCAATCATTTCAAAATTTTACCACTGCTACTACAGAACTCACTTAAAAAAAAAAGAAGATATTTCTGTGTATATGAAGACCAGTCCAGACCAGAATACCAGTAAAGTTGCGGCTGACATGCAAGCTTAATAAGCAAAAGCAAGCAAAAAAGATAAAAAATGGCTCGAAAAATACACCGCATTTCATTCTCTCTTTTCCCCTTTGCACTTTCCTTTTTTAATGTCCTTTTTTTTTTTTTTTTTTTGCTCTGGCCGTAATACGGCAAGAGCCGTATTACAGCGTCGCTCAAACAATTTTTTGAAGACTGGAAAAGATGGAGATAACACGATACCGCCATAAAACTGAGTGAAATCCTCTAAAATTGAGAGCGACAGTAAAGTGGAGCAGAACCAGTGGGAGAACTTTTTTTTAAGCGTGCCCATAAGGCACGGCCAATTACTTTCGAGGAGATGATGTTACAATGCCAAATCTTTTCAACTCTTTAACGCTTTTGCAAAAGTGGCATCACGTGTCCTTTGGTAGCTGCGCCAGTGATGATGCGAAGAGCAATGAGGCTCTACTAGAGCCATTGTAGTCCTAGTTTTTTTAATTCGTGCCCTCATAAATAATTAGCTTTTGTTCACGTGCCTATTCAATGAATATAAAAACCCACTGTTTTCTAAGACTGACATAATCGGTAGGATAATCTATTCGCAATTAACACTTTTTTTTGTGTGTGTGTGCCTTGCTTACAGTTGAATGTACAATTGTCATCAGATTCAATTAAAAGAAGCTCAAGTGAAATTGAGAGCAAAGCTCATGCATATCTAATGCACGGTTAGTTTCCCCCACCTGAATATCTGTTAATTACTGACTAATTTGACAGACAGCCAAGGACTAACAATGAGGTGATCGTGAGGGAACATTTGCATTTGAAAGATAATTTCACTTTTAAAGGACCCGGTTAACACCCTTGCGAGTACTGTATAGTGCACGTCCACGCGAGCATAGGAGCATCATGTTGCTTCTTTTCGCTGTCAAGCTTCAACATCCACCTCCCGCCGAAATGTCAAGATGGTTGCACAACAGTACCTTGCTTTCATGAATACTTGGCTGTGTAGAATACCTTTTCAGCCACCGGCGTTGAAAAAGGGAACATTTGCATCACGAAGGGACAAACGTCATATACTGTGCCAAGGTGAGATTGAGGTAAGGAACACTCCCACTCGATGCAGCAAAAACGTATGGTATCTATATGGTGCAAAATCCGCCACCTGCCACCTGTATTCGAAACACGCGAATTAGTTTGCATATGTTGAAAATTGGGAGAAATTGTGCTGAATGCATGTGTAACACGAGCGCGTTTACATAGGCCGATGGTGCAGGCCATTAACAGGCTGTGGAGACCGTCAGTGCTGTACATGCAAATTCTATGGCTTTTGTGTGTGTGTGTGTGTGGGGGGGGGGGGGATGTGTGCATTTTTAGAGGACATTTTTACAGGTACGTTGGCAGTGCAGTGAGCAAAGGCTTTGCAAAAACAGTAAGACAAATGAGTGACACATGCTCATTGTTTAAGTGGCGTGCCTCAGGAGTCATACTCAAGTACTCCACATTTACCGTCTCTTACAGCTCATTAGGTGCACTAGATGAACAGGCGCAATGTCAATGAACAGGACCATTAAAAAAAAAAAAATATATATATATATATATATATATACAAAATAAACACAAAGTTAAAATGTCATCATTGCCCATGGCACACCTGATAATACTACTCGTGTGCCGCTGCATTGCTGTTGAGAATCACTGCTTTAAGTGTAAGGAGAGTGTGACATTTAACACCTGGCATTCACTGCCCTTTGAGTGGAAATCAACTGTTGCTTTCGTGCCCATGCCGCCACACATTATACAAATGCACAAAGCTACAATGGTTGTGCATGCTGGCACTTAAGGAAAAGCAATGTGTTGTTTCGCCAAAGTCAAGTTATTTCTCAAAGGCAGCTCCTGATGCACCACCGCTACCTCCATTGCCTGTTGTTGTTTTATCAAAAAACAACATTGATTTTTCGAAATGTAAGGTCAAATCAATATCAGTTCACAGCTCTACTAGTCACGCGGGGTTATCGTTATCTTGGGATGTGCTGAATGTCATATTAGCACGCAACATGACCTGACCGTATCAAATTGGAGGTGAAAGGTGTAGTGCAGTATTTCTGCACACCCCCTAGCTACAGGATGTATCAAGTCATGCATTCAACTGTCGAAACTCCGAGCTGCCAACGTGCCTTGAATCCATCCATCTATTTTCTAATCCGCTTATCCTCACAAGGGTCGCGCGGGTGTGCTGGAGCCTATCCCAGCTGTCTTCGGGCAGTAAACTGTTTGCCAGCCAATCGCAGGGCACACATAGGCGAACAAAAATTCACACTCACACCAAGGGACAATTTAGAGTGTTCAATTTACCAACCATGCATGTTTTTGGAATGTGGGAGGAAAGCGGATTACCCGGAGAAAAGCCACACAGGCACAGGGAGAACATGCAAACTCCACACAGGAAGGGAACCCTACACCTCTACACTGTGAAGCCGACGTGCTAACCAGTCGACACGGTGCCGCCTGCCTTGAATCTATTTGGCTTGATCGATGAATAGTTCTTGTCCCGTTTTGGTCCAAGCTTATAAATTGTGCTTGTTTATGTGTTTGTGCTCAGCCAATGCAACTGTTCCGGGCCACTTGGAGGGAATAAATTAAGAACAAAAAAATTATATAATTGGCCGTAACTTCTTGTGGAAGAAAAATCCTCCTGGAGCCAGAAAGCCTTTGTTTGTGGATTCAATACATTGGACAATACCTATTATTTGTTTTTTTTTTTTGTTGAAATAAAAAAATAAAAGGTTGTATATTCGAGTTGCGTTAGCGTCATCTACTTTATCATATCACTTTACAGGGACTTAAATATTTACTCTGATTGGCCCTGACCATTTTTCCGAGAAGATGGGGGAGGGCAAAATCACTCTTAACTCACGCCACAGCACAAGAAAACCTGTCAGGTTAATCTTAAAAGTCAACAGATAAATTGCGGACTTCGCTCGGAAGGAAGAATTATCTTTATGCGTATACCGTGCTTTAGTGATTCATGCATTGAAACATTTTCCTCGAATGTTGGAGAATTGCATTGAAGCCAGAAATCCTTCTCCTCATGCCTCAAACGTCCCGGAGTGCCGAACAAATGGCACTTGAGCTGCCATGCGCAATTTAGTGTCCACAACATAGGAATCTATTTATTGCCTCGGCGCCGATTTCCATGCAGCCGAGCTCTTAACGTTCACGTGCTTCACCAACTGTGACTGTTTATACTCAGGAATTAGGCTCATTAATGCACTTGAATATTAATGTTTTATTAAATACTCCGACGTCTCCATTGTCTGCAGTTTCAGTACGTTTTCTCATATGTGGATTCACCCTCTGACAGGAGAGCTACAGCACACACACACAACACCCCACTTCAAGAAGCCATCAGAAAGATAAACACAGCCCTCCAAAGGGCCAGACCTTCAAAATGCCACCTCTTGGATTTAGTGAAACATAATCCACCTGCAATCTCCGAACAGCTTCTGTTTGAAGGGAGTTGTTGTTCCTCGTAAATCCACAAAATGTTTTTTTTTTTTCACTTTGGGGCTAAATGAGTGTTGAGACACTGTGTGTATAGTCCAGCAAAGGTTTCTGTTCTGTGAGATCATCATCGACCTCTCAAGATTTGAACGACACCTCGGAGAGTTTGAGTCGAAAGGTTTTCTTGAAATATACGTGTGGCAAAAATACTAAATAACTCATTCGTGGATTTAGCAGTTGGACATTTTTTCAATGATCTTTTTTTTTCTGCTTGTGTGTTAGCAAGGATGTGACATAGAGCAAGAAGGAACTAGCGATATTTTGCTTTAAAGTGAGGCTCACCCCTTGAAGCACCAATAATGATAACCTGATAACACGATAAACTGTCCACTGTAGCAACCGCTGTCCCTGAAAGCGTTAAGAAGTGGGATCCGTCATTGAAAATTAAAAATCTTAAACCAAAATGTCAATGTGATTTGACTTTGGGTGACACCCTGTACTATTTGCGTTAAAATTCCAGCCTTCCATCTTTCATGCGGTTTATCCCCACTGGGGTCGCAGGTGCGCTGGAATCCATCCCAGCTAACTTTGCATGAGAGGCGCGATATGAGCTTGACTGGTCGCAAGCCAAAAGACAAACAGTTGTGCATCTACTGGTCGATCGAGATCGATGTAATGGGCACCCCCTGCTGTAGGTCCTTTAATAGAGACAAGGAAGCGGGAAAAAAAAAATCACAATCTCAAGTTTTGTTGGGTTCAGTCATTGAACCCAACAATGGGCTACACATCGAGAGTACATGACATCGTTCATGTGTATCGTCTATGAGGCAGAGGGAGAAAATAAATAAATAAAACAACACTATTTTCTGCCTACTTTGACTTCTGAAGGCTTGTTCATCTAACCTTACTTTAGTTTGAGTGGTATTGATCGTCACGTCTCACTTCTGGGAGTAAGCGCTCATACGTGCGCATTTCCCAAAATGCTGAACCATGAACAGAATGTCCATTTTAGGCTTCAATCACGGAGCGCTCGTGCGAGGCGGAGAGCAAAAGCAAATGGAAAAATATTGGGCGCAAACTCTTTCTCCGCTCATATGTTTTTATGGCGGTTCTGTTTGATCAACACTCCTCTTTATTTAATCCTAGTTCAGGTGTTGTTTTGCCAGTCTACTCCCCTATCAAAGTGTTCCGTGAAAACCAGGGTTACTACAAAAAGGGGCTGATTTATCACTGGATCACACCGCAAAGTAAACAGCGATGTTTAAAAATCGAGGTGTAACTGCCAGGAAGCCATCAGGGAGCATCCCTGGGCCCAGCATTACTTCCAGTCAATCCTAATCGTATAAAGTATCTGGGCGTACCAATGTATGAAAGGATTAATTACGGGATGAACACGGATCCATAGACATTCCCATTTTTCAATTTAACTGGATTATCATCGCCTTCTTTAGCTCCATGAAATTGCCTGAGCCTGCCCGGACCGCGCGGCATGCTTGGCCACGGACACTTATGTGCCCTTCAGTGAGCAATGGAGGAGAGAGGGGAGGTGGGGGGGGGGCATTACTCTGCATAAGAAGATCCATATCCATACGCCCCTTATCCCGACTTGGCTGCCTCTCGTCCGTCTTCCTTTTTAATCTCGTCATCTACCTGTATTCCCTTCCACACATTTTTTTTTTATCTCCCGAAAGAGCAAGCGAAGGCAAGATACCCCTCCCATTGATCCATGCATCCGTTTTCCATAGGTCCTGGTTCTCATTAGCATCACAGCTGAGCTGAAGTCAGCTGACTTCGGGGGAAGAGGCGGGTAGTAGGTAGGATGTAGGGTACATCCAAGATTGGTTGTCAGTCAATCGCAGGGTGGTAAGATAAATTGTTGGCGTTTTACCACGTTGTGAAAAAGATTCTAATGGGATCCAAGGGCTGCAGACCACCCCAGAATCCTGAAAAGGCTTCAATTTTTAATTTTTCGTTATTACCTAGCTATCGCATCAAATAATCATGTATGTAAACATAATTGCTGAGAATATCTTGACCCACAAGGATCGGCTGATCTTAGCATGTTAACAAAATGCCTTCAGATTTCTTCTGTCGGCAGAAAATGTAACAAACAATTCAAAAACCGATTTGCAACAAAGTACATACGGTCGTATATCAATTGAAAGCACGTGACGAGAGCTCTTCATATTTGAAATAATTTTGTCCCTGCACCCATTCACAACAAAAACAATGACTGCCGAATAATATTTTGCTTGGAAATATCACTGAAGGTCGTGGAAACCGGAAAACACGACGTGTTTTGAAAACCCTATTTGTTTCTACTTCGGCACATGTGCATTTTTTTTTTTTTTTTTTTGCATTTGAAACATCCTCTTTCCTCACTATGTGTGTGTGTGTCTCCATCCTTTCACATCCGTCCAATCTCTAGAATTAATCTGGTTAATGGGCCTGGCCTCTGTGCAGTTGTGTCAAAGTCAAACACGCACCAAGCTGCTAACATGCGTACCGCCCACGCACGCAGATATTACCATCAGAGAGTAGCTATGAAGAAAATGTGTTAACAAACGGAAGCATCCACATCCTCTCATTGGATCTTCTTTTATCTCTTGGCTGAGCCCCCCCGCCAAAAGGAGAAGGAAGTGTTTGATTTATGACTCCACTGGTTTCATTATGTAATGCTACCAGTAACTGGAAAAAGCGGGGAGCAAGCAGCACAAGTGACTCGAGGGAATGGAAGCGGGGTACGGTTGGACTTATTTGCTAAATTGCGCTGCCAAATGTCACCAGATGTGAAGGGTGTGGAAACAAAAAACAAACAAAACAAACAAACAAACAAAAACCTAAATGAGCTTTTTTTTTTTTGATTAACTGGCCTTTCTACCTTTTTGATGTCGCTCTTCTCCTATTCGTGTGTCCAAATAAACCTTCCCCCAGGAGACTTTTTTTTTTTTTCTTTTTAGTTAATTGGGGTCAGGGCCATTGGGAGTACGACAGGATAATACAAAGGTAAAACAGGACCCCTTCTTTCCCGACGTCAGATAAGGAACATCACCCAGCGACATAATATCCCAAATGTGAAAAGTGATTAAATACCCAGCGGGATAGTTAATTCGCTGAAAGGTTGGACAGGCTGTTTTACAAATGAAAGAAAATTTGTTTGACTTTTGGTGAGTCTGGACACGTCAAAGACAGTACAGTCGGCCTTTAAAGTTGTGTGGGAGTCAATAGTTCTCACTCTCCAAAGCTATTCAAGTGTACATACATACATATATACTGTATATCCTGTATATAGTGTACAGTGGTACCTCTACTTACGAAATTAATTGATTCTGGAATAAATTAGAAAACTAGAAAAATTTGTAAGTAGAGACGCGTTTTCCATGTAAATGCCCTAATTCGTTCCAAGCGCTCCTAATATTCAGACATTGTTTCCTAAAGCATAAAATAAAAATGCATCAAAATATGTAACAAATACATGTTACAATTAGATTATTGCACAATAAATGAGAGTTGTGCGTAATGTAAAAGTTATAAGTTAAGCAGCTATAAGTATGTTGCGTTCAGGAAACTCAGAGCTGCAAGTATCAGTCCATACTGTATTTTTACCTTTCGTGTCTTTAAAATTTCTTTAAAGGGGCGTCAACAAAAGTTCCAACAGCCTTCCCTTATCTTTTCGTAAAATATGGAGCTGATAGCCAGATCTGACGAACGCAAGCTAGGCACAAGCATAAGGACAGTAGCACCCGGAGTCCAAAACATGCTATCGAGCGCAAACACACAACCTTTGAGCCCTTAAGTCTTTAATCCGGAGATGAGTTGCAGCCTGCAAGACTGGGGTGGGTTCTTTGATTTGTGGCACGTGTCAATGCTGTGCTGGCGGGCTTGTAAACGACTTGACTACAAACACGCAGGCCGCTGATTGCGTCTTTCTTGGAACGACATGCACTTTTGCCGATATTGGCAGCACAAGGAGCACCCCCATATTGTGCTGATCTAGTCTTGATTACGTTCTTTTAGATTTTCCTCCAGTGGCAGCATTGAGTGCAAATGGCTTACTGCCGCTATTCATATAAAGACAGATATACCGTATTTTTCAAACTACAAGTCAATATAAGGTTGCATCGGTCCAAGAATGCATCTGGCAGAAGAAAAAAATACATACTGGGGTATTTTTTTGGGGAGTAAATTTAATTTACAAAAGGGCAGTAGAGCTCGGACTTGCACACACAATGACCATTCCCTAATCGCGGGTACGTTCAGAAATACGGCGGTTGAGAAAAA
>CAAKHF010013302.1:0-10875 GCA_901007745.1 Hippocampus kuda
TGGTGTGAGCGTAAATGGTTGTTCAGCTCTGTGTGCCCTGTGATTGGCTGGCAACCGGTTCAGGGTGTCCCCCGCCTACTACCCAAAGCCAGCTAGGATAGACTCTAGCACCATACGTGACTCATGTGAGGATAAAGCGAATTGGAAAATGGATGGATGTTTTGACAAGTGGAAGCGCAAAGAACATTTTATTGTGAAGACAATTTCTGGGTTCCCCTCAAAGGCTGGTTTCCATCTAATTGTATTTATTGACTGCCAAATTGTTTCACTTTTACAGTGTTGGACGTTGAAGATTCCACTGTATATGTATGGCAGATGGAGCAGGGGGGAATAAAAACACATGAATACAGCATTTTCTATTGTATGCGTAACTAGCCTGTCAGCTGTGTGTGTGTGTGTGTGTGTGTGTGTGTGTGTGTGTGTGTGTGTGTGTGTGTGTGTGTGTGTGTGTGTGTGTGTGTGAGCGCGCGCATGTGTGTGTGTGTGTTTGCATACAAACAATGCACTCGGTTGACAGCCCGCAGCAGTGTGCATTCTTGCTTGGAGAGTACATGTCCTCGGGCCGCGTTCCTCCGCTGATGACCTCTGGTGAAGCCATTATCTTCTGCATTAATGATGAGCCCAAGCCGGTCGGCGATGAGAGAGATGGACTTTTGTCCTCAGGCGCAAGCAGCAGCAACAGCAACAGCAGCAGCAGCTGATTATAGCCAACAACAAGGCTGGAAAAATAAAGAAAGAAAGGGGAATAGTCGGAGGGAAGAAAGACGAGACTCTATCGCCACAAGCACAAACTAAGCTTACGCCATTCAGAGGGCCAGATGAGACTTTTATCAGTAGTGTCCGGCTAAGCTTCGCCACCAACTCAATTAATTTCCTGCTTTCCTGCAAACTGGCTGGAACTTCTCAAGACATCATTAGGAAGTGAAATGACACGTGCATGTTACCGAGATCCATCCATTACTCACTGGGAAATTAGGCAAAATGTTACTACACTATGCATCCATTTTCAACATCGCTTATACTGTAGAAGGGTGGCCCGGTAGCCCAGTGGTTAGTGTGTTGACCTAACAGTGCCGAGGTCGCGGGTTCGATCCTGGCTCTGGCCTTCCTGTGTGGAGTTCGCATGTTCTCCTCAGGCCTGTGTGGGTTTTCTCCGGGTACTCCGGTCTCCTCCCACATTCCAAAAACATGCATGACAGACTGATTGAACACTCGAAATTGGCCCTAGGTGTGAATGTTTTTTTTTTTTGTTTTTTCTCTTCTTCCTCTCCATGATTTTGGGGTGTCCCACAGCCCTTTAGCCTGCTGGAGTAGGTCCGCCCCTATCCTGCATGAGCAGACGTCCACATTCAGGAGCAACGCAAGATTCATCATTAATAAGACCATCATGAAAAGAAATGTTACTTATTTAGTTGTAAATAGATTCTTTGCCTATCGAGAAAATCTCGATACAGTACTGCAAGTCATATTATTCCATGTCAAGTCCTTTTTTTTTTTTTCTTGCAGATGGCCTCTAGAAAGTGGACCCAGGGTTGGAGTTCGGACACAGTATCACTGATCAATACTAACAGCTTCATTTTCTGACGTTTTCCCTCTTCTGGGGAGTCTGCAATTCATTTAAATGTAGAAATACATTCCTTTTGATTGACAGCCAGATGCTCTTCCTGAAGAGATGAACAAACATGATTGTGCTTATTTATTGTGGAGTCAGCTGAGATCCAAGAGTGCATTTCTGATAGTTTGCTGGCATTGAAGATCCTCTCAGGAAAATGCAGAGCAGCTCCACAAGCCCACAATGTCCAAACTCATGAATTCACTTTTTTTCTTGATCCTACCTAAAACAGTTAACCAAATGTATGTGTAACTCTGCTAACAGCGATAAAAACAGAATGCTGAGAATGAGTTCCTTTGCCATCGTATAAACAGGACCCATATCGGAGACACTCCAAAGAAGACAAATGGCAAACAAAGTGCAGTTGCTCTTGTCAAGGCAGCCAGTGCATCCACTCAGGAAATCCTGGCTCGGGGAGATGACTCTAAATGGAGGACTTTAACCATTCACCATTATGTCTTTGCTGGAGAGTCGGAGGGAAGCCCCCCGGGGCCCCTCGGCACGACACAGCGCAACTTTTTTCAAAGGGGCTCCCAGATTAAAGTCCCTGAAAGTTCCCATTGGGGTCTGAGGCCAGGATCCCATTAAGCAGCCCTTCCACACCGCCGGCCATAATTGTGTCATTGAGAATTCACAGCAGCGCTTGCTTGATAAGCGAATTTAAGGTGAAAAAGGGATGGCGGTGGAATGGTGGAGGGGGTCTAGTTAGGCCACCATTAGATGCAGCGTTCACACCTCACTAATTTAAAATGACAGAGGGTTGGCAGAGGACAAGCGATGCACGTTCCACACCTTCGACAAATATAAAATGACTCACTTTTATAGCCACTCGCACAAGAGTGCTGTGAGTGGTGTTTATGCCGCAGTTAGATTGATGGAATAAAGGTAGGGGGGAAAAAAAACCCAATTTGAAATTGTACTATTTGATGTCACGGAATATAATGTTGGTGAATAAAGCAGGTATTTAAAGTGTGATTTAAATGAACTGGTGCATTTTTTACAGTGTTTTTGGAAAAGATTGCGACATATCACATGTTGATTTCAAAGGCCTGAAGCAAATATCGGTGGATTATGTATGAGTATTATAACTGCAAATGTTGTGTCGCTAAGAATAAAAAACAATTCGTTTTGTCCCCCCTAGGCCTGTTTTTGTACGACCACACTACAAAGCTCAAAATATTGTGATGTTTTTCTCTTTTGCGCCAGGATACGAAGGTCAGCAAGACTTTATAAACAAGCCATCTTTTATTGAGAATTGTTCCCAATTACAATTCTGAATGGTCTCTTGTGGACCTGTGATGTTTGTCACCATCAAAGCACTTTGATGAATGATAGAAAAGTGTCCTTAACGTGAAGCCTAACTTGAGTGCTGCGTGTATGTATGAGTGAGTATTTATACACTTAAAACAGCTGGAGGTATCGTACATCTGCTGCAGTATCTCAAGTTAGGACTCACCTCTTTACAGTGAAATAAACGAGTTATCAGTCCCCCTTTACCTTCCCCGAAAGGCTACTTCCATATGCAAGTGCAATTAAAAAAAAATATTTTAAATCATATTTCAAGTGGACTTTTTCTGCTTCTTCTTTTCAGCCTCTTCCTCTTTTTCCTTCTCGATCTCAGCCACCAGAGACTCTATCTCCTTGGACTCGAGGATCTGAGAACAGCCAACAGACACTCATGATGAGCTCACGGGGAACTCGAATCGCACGCACAAGTGAAGCGACGTGAATGGAGATCACCTTCAGTGGTTGATTTCGTCTGATAACAGCCAGTTCGATATTTTTCCCTCCCGATTGGACCACCTGTTGAATGAATACAAAATGAGAGTTCAGACAATGAATGGATGGATGGAAGCAATGAGGTCAAAGGTGGTGGTGGTTTGAGCAAATTGGAGCAATAGAGCAACGCGGGTCTTTTTGGAATGCGGGTGTGTATTTTTTATTTATTTTTTAATAAAACAACTGAAAGACATTCTTCTTTTTCCCGGGAATTTCTTATTTATTAAGATGTACCTCTAGACTGCTGCTATTACCTAACACCAGAATTGAAGTGGGCCCAAGGAAGGTATCTTGCTCACATCCCCTTTTACAGCTGATTGATGGTGGACACTTAATTAACAATGCACACCTTGTTAGCGTATCATGAGGGCGTTTCACCACGGCACATTTGTCAAAACATGTCTTGAATGACCTTGAAGTAAAAGAGAAAAGGGCTTTCTGCAAACTGTTTTCATAAACAACAGCCAGAGTTGTGCATTGATTATCATGCCTACTTTTTGCAAATTGTTGATCATAAGCAAAACGGTTGAGAAAATAGAGGTCGTCGAAGTGCTTGTAGCAAAGAACGCTCGTTGATACCGCCGGGAAATTCATTCATTTTTGGGAGAATGACACGGTATTTTTCGAATTTTCCAGGCCATTTAAATGCCTTACTTTTTTTTTTTTGGGGCCAATCAAACAACTGTTTGCCTGAATGTGAACAGCGCATCGCCACACAGCACCGATGCATTTTGACGAATAACAATTGGAAAGCGCAGTTGACAGAGCAATCAACAATGCAGTGTAATGACTGACTGGCGTGTCGGCATTCTGTAAATGACGTCACTAGCCAGAGATTGTTGAACAAAAGCATTTTCGTTGTTCAACACGTCGCTATGAGTCCAACTATGAACATGGGTGGGGTTCATTAAAAACAGAAACAAAAACAAAAAAAAAACAACAACCAATGAAAGCATGCTTGCATTAGTTTTAGCTCCAACTATTACTTAAAAGATGTTTGTATAAAGTTTACTTCACACTTCACCTTTAAACCTGCTCAATTTTTGAAGGCAAATCCTTACATGTGTGGATAATGCCAAATTCTTGGACTACCCGGGTATGACATAAAATTAAAAAATAAGAAGCGAGCTGAAGCTAACTCCAGTATTGGGCACAAAAAGAGGAGCAACTGGTGGTGTTGAATGTATGCATAACGGGTCTCACAAGTCATTCACCGCAATGAAAATGACAAAGACTGCATCCACAATGTAGTTACCGGGTAAGTTAACAGCATAGTTTCTACTCCTTTCGCAACTTATCTGTCCACTTCTTTGTATTTACCTGCAGTCTGGATCTCCAGTGGCACCATACTACCTCCCACAGGTCAAATTTAGTACTACAACGCATATCTGGTTTTGTTGGTCCAAATGTAGTTGTGTGTGCCCGGAGTGGTCATCTCATCTAACCCAAATAACATTTTTTTCCCCCTCATCATGTGTTGGGTCTCTTACATGTTGAAACAATTTTTAAGGTGTTAACAATCCCTACCTTAGAAGAATTACTCCACGATGGAAAGTCCAATCAGTTGTTTTATTTAAAGAGTGTTCTTCTTAAAGGGCACATTAAACCCACCTCAAGCAAAGCTTTGATTGCCAACTTGATCGCTTCATTGTCTCCAGCGATGGCTTCGTCTGTGTAGTTCTTCTCCAGAAACTCCCTGACAGTTTTGGCACTACGGCCAATCGCGTTCGCCTAACAGGATATGGAAGATGGCGCGCTCATTTCACATTTGGACACGTGCAGCATGGATAGTACAAGACCAAAGACCAAAGTAAGTCACCTTCCAGGCATGGTAGGTTCCCGACGGATCAGTCTGATACAGCCTTGGAGTTCCATCGTAGTCAAAGCCAACAATCAAAGCAGAGATGCCGAATGGCCTGCGACCGTTGCTTTGAGTGTAACGCTAAAATGGTTCAAACATTTCAGTATAAACATTTCAAATGACATGGATGCGACCAGTCGGCCACCAATTTATTGAATGACAACAAAAGGTGCACCTGTTTCAAGGTGGCTATGTAACGTGTTATGTATTCCACAGTGACAGGATCCTCCACAGTCAACCGGTGGCTCTGGCACTCAACACGTGCTCTGTTTATCACGATACGAGCGTCCGCTGTCAGCCCTGAAAAAGGTCAGTGAAAAGGAATTCGGAACCCAACAAGAGACTAATGACATTTTATCACTTGCATGCATGTCTTATTCAGAAATGTAATTAGTGACTCACCTGCAAATGCCATGCAAACATGCTCGTCGAGGGCGCATATCTTGCGGACAGTTCTCTCCTCCTGCAACTTTGCTACAGATTTCTTCTCAACTCCGAGGACGACAATATCTTTGCCCCTGATTCCCACCTATTTCACACACAAAAAAGAGCAACATAATGCAGGGGCATGCTCCATTGGGTATTGGGTGCGGGGTGGGGGGTAATCTGAAGGACATATAATAGCAATAAATCTCGCGAAACAGAAAGTTGTGGTCACAAATGAAAACCACGCAACGGAATGAATCAGCAATTATGAAACCCCAAAGTCGCTAGAGAATATTGCATATAAAAAAAATACTTGGTTGTAATTGGGCTCCAATTACAACCAAAAGTATTTTTTGCGTCTACATGCACTTAAACATTAAAAAGCTATGGATTTTTGGGACAATCAAATTTGACTGACCTAAACCAGGTGACAAGACGACCAGCTTGCACTTTTTTAAAATTAATACTATTCAACAAGAGTATTCTACTCCTGTTTATCAAATTGATCTTAACTTGGAAAACTAAAAGCTCTTTGAGCATGACACAGCGACCAAATGCTAACCAATAACACTTCTTAAAGTATGGTTTCCAGCAAAACACGCGTCTAGAACGTATTCCCCAAAAACTTAAGCCACAATGACTGCATAATCATATTCGTAGCGCGGACTATAATGAACTGTGAGCTTCAGCACTAGAGAAGCACGTTAGCCACAAGCTAACTAGCTAGCGTTGGCTTTAGCTTTTTTTTTAGTTTCATTTCCCAACTGACCGCCGTAGAGCCTTTCTTTACAGCTTCTTGCGCGTACTCCACTTGAAAGAGATGGCCATCCGGGGAGAAGACGGTGATAGCTCTATCGTATCTTGCTGCCATAGCCTCGCAAAACGCGTACAATAAGAAGAAGAAAAGAGAGACTTTAGCCAAATGATTCAGCTAGTTTTTAGCCGCAAACCACTCAATCGAACGCTGCCGCTTGTTGAGAACAGCGCATGCGCATGAACTCTGAGCTCGGAAGCCACTCCTACGAAAATGGTTAATTTGGTAAGTCAGTTCATTTCATGAAAAAAAAACGAAATATTATAGTTTCAATTTAAATATTAAATATATGAATGCTTCTGAAGTGCCGGTGATAACCGAACAAAAATGTTCAAATACAATATTTCTGTGTGTTCATTTCCTCTGGCCTCCGGACTGTTGCAATACACGTAACATAGGGGTTACATGAGTTTGATTGTGAAAATATATACCTTCTTATATCAATATACTACTTATATTTACAATAATATAGTTTATAAACAATAATTAAATATTATACGAGTCACCGTAGACATATTATGACATAAACACTTTTAAAACAGACTTTGAAATCAGTTACATCCCCCCAAAACGGACGAGTACATTACAACATTGCGTCTTATTCTATTCCATCAACGGAGTTTGGTTGTACAGATTTGCTAAGTGTGCGCGCGACTTTTAGCGTTTTATGATCTCCGTCATTTAATTCAGCTCAAGTATCACCATGTCGGTGGCGTTCGTACCTCACAGACAGCGTGGCAAGGGTGATATCACCCCCGCCGGAATACAGAAGGTAATTTATCATTTTGAATGCGTCGCAGAATGGAGGCTGTGCTATTTGAGACGATGCTAGCCTCTAGTGCTATCGATGTCCATCCGACTCCGACTGGCTATGGACGGATTGGGTACAATGATGCGAATCCCGGTGCGGTGAATGTGAACCTGCTATATGCGGACTCTAAAACACGTCCAGGCTCATTTGGAGTTTTGTTTTCGATTGAGCTTCAGCCTCAGTTTCAGTGTTGTGTTAGTTCCTTTTTAGCAAGCTAGCGACACGCTTCTTTTGTTAGCACCAAACGCACGTTTTATTAAACGCCCCCTTTTAGTACCGCAATCAAGACAGTCATTTATTTAGAATTGTATGAAAAAAAAGCTAACTCTTGCATTTCTGCTCGCTTTTGCAGCTACTTGATGAAAATAACCATTTGATTCAGAGTATTATGGACTTCCAGAGCAAAGGCAAAACAACAGAGTGTTCACAGTGAGTTGTAGTCCTCCATTGTTATCATTGAGCTCTTTTTAAAAAAAAAAATAATGGACTGTTGGTGATAACACACTGCACTTTGACAGGTATCAACAAATACTGCACAGAAATTTAGTGTACCTGGCCACAATAGCAGACTCTAATCAGAACATGCAGTCTCTTCTCCCAGCAGTAAGTATCGACACGTTTTGGGATGTTGTTAAGGTGATGATGACCTCACTCCATTGTTTTCTTTATTTGAATGAATAGCTGTTTGGTTTTATTGTGTGTGTGTGTGTGTGTGTGTGTGTGTGTGTGTGTGTATAATCACAGTGGTGTCTAAATCACAGGTGTCAAACTCAGGTCCTCGAGGGCCACTCTCCTGCATGTTTTTGATGTTTCCCTTCTCCAACACACCCGATTCAAATGATCAGGATCATTATATGGCTCCTGCAGAGCTAGTTGTGTGTTGGAGCATGTCCACATCTGTTCCTTGAATGCCGAAACATGCAGGATAGTGGCCCTTGAAGACCAGACTTTCACACCTTTGATCAAAATGTGATTGATGTCTGTGTGAAGGGTCATTTTTCTACATGTGCCCTACAATTGGCTGGCAACCAGTGTAGGGTGTATTCCACTTCTCCCCCAAAAGTCAGGTGGGATAGGGTCCAGCTGACCCGCGACTCGAATGAAAAATAAATCACAGAACAAATCTTTCTCATTCCAACACAAATTTGGATTATGTCTTCTCCGTAAGAAAGGGACTGACATAAACAAAAGAGCCTCTTTAACTATCATATGGTTAAAAAATGCAACAGATCTTATGGTAGTCTCAACTTTTTCATGGTACTTTGACAGTGACTCTCCCAAAACTAACCGGTTTCTTAATGATTGTCTTGTCCTAAGTCAGGTGGGATAGGTCCAGCTCGCTTGTGACGTTAATGAAGACAAGTGCTATTGAAATGTGTTCTGCTGTAAAGTACAATCTCAAAAGTGCAGTGTGTTCGTTTTTTTTTTTTCCTCGTGGTTTGTCAGAGCGTTGCTTTATTTTCCAATTCATTTGTGTTTTACGTGCATTTGCAGCCACCCACTCAGAACATGACCATGGGCCCTGGTGGGATGAACCAAAGCGGAGGTCCGCCTCAGCCCAGTCACGGTCACAACATGCCCTCCGAGGGTATGGTGGGCTGCGGCCCGCCTGCCCCACACATGCAGAACCAGATGAACGGACAGATGCCTGGTAAGTGGCCTTTCCCTCCATCTTGTGTCGTTTTTTTCCCCTCCCTGTTCCCCTTCAGTTCTTTTCACTTGGGTTGCTTAGCAACAGTGCAGACCTGCGCGGGAGGTTGTGCCACTGAAGGATGATGTCACCTGTTTGTCTTAGACCTTAAATCTTTCTCTTATCGTGATTAACATCCTCTCATCCCAAAGTGCTGACTGATGTATTGACATTTGTCTTTTATGTAATGTATTTTTTATGTGCCTTTTTGCTGAGAAAAAAGAAGCTATGAGGTTTATTCACATGAATACGGTGTATATATCTTATTTTTTTAAACCTCCTGGCATCCATTTTATTTTGTGTTTCGGCATTTAACCACATCTATTTTAAATCACAAAAAAATTGGGTGAACCCCAATGCAGTTTGAATGTGAATGTGCCTTACTGCTTTATTAGGATTACTAATTGTGCATATTGTGTTTGAAGTATTATTGCTGTATAATTTATATCTTTATTCGCTGCAGAACATGCCCAGTAATCATTGCGCTATGGCTGCAATTAGCGATTGCTTAATCTCTTTTTTGTCGTCGATTAATTGAATTAAAAAATGATTTCCATCCATTTTTTTTTTTTCAAAAACAGGACATAATTCCAAATTGACAGTGCAGAAACATAAATTCTGATTCGTTTACTAATTTGGGCCGTAAGTAACGTCAGAAAATCGGCAAAAATCATTGTTTTCAAAGTACAGTAAACATTCTCTAGTACGGACTCGTGTTTGCGCTGTCCAATCTGTCCTTATAACAGAAATTCCTTATTTAGGAAATGAGCATGGTACATGTCCTTTGTGAACCTGCAAATATGTTGAAAAAATGCATGTGTAACAACACAAGCAATAAAATGCAAAAATATACTGTCCAAAAACTGTTGAACAAAAACAGCAGTACAGTATACAGTACAGGTGTAGAGTATTAAAAAAAACACAACACAGTACAGTACGTACAGTATTTTAATGTTGATTTTTTTTTTTCCGCCTTGGGAAAAAATGAGTCTATTTTGGGTTGTTTTGTTTTGTTGGGTTCTTCTTCGTTTTCGATGCCATGATCTACAGGACATAAGTGAATAAAGTTAAAATCGTTCGCAATTACAGTAAAACGCACGCCAATAAAAAGTCTCTTACACGTCGTCGTTTCGAATCCGATGATAGGAAACGGCGAAGCGAACACGTTTCTTCCATCGTGTCTCCAGTTGTGTCGAGTGGGCGTTGCTTTTTAAGCTAGTGCCGTGATCTACAGCAGTGGTCCCCAACCGCCGGTCCGCTGACCGGTACCGGTCTGCAGGGCACTTGGTACCGGGCCGCACAGAAAGAACTTGCCTTAATTCCTATTTATTTATTACAAAATACGAAAGATGTTTTATTTTGAAAAATTAGTTGGACGTGTGTCAGGCTTGACACACGTCCAACTACGCTTCTCCGTCACGTGACCGATTAGGCTAATAACAAAACGCCGGAGCTTGCAAAATGAGTAAAAAATCTGCTGGCGATCGCAAATGACGGCGGCCTTAAAAGTACGTTCGAGACAACTGGATTAAAATTATGGCTGAATACTCTGAGATCGCCACAATAGCACTGTTGCTATTTCCGACATCCTACCTGTGTGAGGCGGGGGTTTTCTGCAGCAACGGCGACTAAAACAAAATTACGAAGTAGACTGGACATAAACCACACACTTGAGGTGTCATTGTCTCCTATTACCCCGAGATGGGACCGTCTGGTTGCAGAAAATCAAGCTCGGGGCTGTGGTGAGTTGTCATTTTCATGCACTTTGAATTTACGTTGTATCGTATTTTGAAGGCATTAAACATTACCTTAGCGATCAGAGTGTTGCGGCCAGATTAGACTCTCCTTGTGTTTATTATTATATTTCAAAAACACCACAGTT
>CAAKHF010013304.1:7832-21856 GCA_901007745.1 Hippocampus kuda
GACGAGTCACATGCCATCATGTGACACTCTCAAGATGGCGATCGACTTTCACCGAAACATGTCGGGTCAACAAATCATCAAAAAAAAAATATACATATATATATATATATTTTTTCCTTAGATAAAAAAATTAAATGTTCATCCATCCATCCATCCATTTTCTGATCCGCTTAATTCTCACAAGGGTCGCGGCTTTGTGTTGGAGCTTATCCCAGCCGTCTTTGGGCAGTAGGTGGGTGACACCCTGAACTGATTGCCAGCCAATCGCAGGGCACACACAGATGAACAACCATCCATACTCACACTCACACCTAGGGACAATTTAGAGTGTTTAATCAGCCTGCCATGCATGTTTTTGGAATGTGGGAGGTAACCGGAGTACCCGGAGAAAACCCACGCAGGCACGGGAAGAACATGCAAACTCCACACAGGGAGGCCGGAGCTGAAATTGAACCTGGTAACTCTGCACTGTGAGGTCCACGCGCTAACCACTGGCCCACCGGGCCGCTTCAACAAGTTCAAATATAGCATATTTTATTGCGCAGCAACAAGGATACATTTCCAGTGAGTATTTACAAAGTTTTGAATGACATTCTCCTGGCTAATGACACTGGAAACTATGTGTGTCTTGTTTTGTTGGGACCTGACTGAATTTCATACAATGCTACGCAGCAATGAGCGACCGGCAGTGTTTTACGTCACCCAGAGTATCGAATAGGCATTCTCAAGCAAACAAGGCACAACAAATAGTACACGCAAGTACCTGGTTTTGCTCATGAAAAAGTGTCAAGAGAAAGTCGAGTGGAAAAATTGGCACACTTGAATATGAGAGGCGACATTATAACTTGCTGTTTAATTTCTTTCTGACAAGAAACAGCATAGTGCAGATTTTTCGTTACCATTTGAGAAGATGGATCCTCTTGTTTCCCTGGAAGACCACAAAACCGGTCGCTGTGAAGCCGAGGAATGCTGTGGATCCAGTGAAGTCCTGTACACAAACACACACACAAATGCCCTCATGGTTACCAAGCGACAAAACAGAGGATAATATCTTTAAGACAAGATGGATTTCATAAAAAGTAGTACAAACTACCTTGCATGGGTGTGGGTCAACTCCGTACGTTTCAAGGTTGTGAGCCCTTTGGAGCATGTTGAGTTCCGCTAAGGCGGCACATTGACCCCTTTTGTGACAGAGGAAAGAGACCGTATTAATTCACAAATTAACGCAAAGGACCTTCGGAAGAACACAGTAGAAGTCAAGTTGCTCACCTGGCACATACTGTCTGGATAAATGAGCATTCACACTCTCATTTACAGCAAAGGACAATTTTTCAATGAACCTTCCATTGACCCTCCTCTAAATTATCCATTAGGTGTGAAATTGAGGGAGAATGTTTGTTTGTGTTTGCAGTATGTGTGCTGTGGTTGGCTGGCAAACAGCCCACGGTGTAAACCACCTTTAGCGCCAAGTAAGCTGCGATATGCTCCAGTTCACCCGTGACCCTAATTAATGTAGCATTTGCATGCTGTCCACTGTGTCCGTGTGACTTTTCTCTGCATGTTCCATTTTTATCCCATGATCTCAAAAAATATATACCGTATTGGCCCGAATATAAGACGGCCCTGATTATAAAACGACCCCCTCTTTTTCAAGACTCAAGTTTGAAAAAATACTTTTGAATACTGAATTAATTTTTATACAGAAAATAATTACAGTACATCTGAAACAAATGATTCTAACAATATATTTGAGAGAAAAGCATGTTATTTTGCCTCATTCAAATCTTAATATCTGAACATTTAAATATGTAAACTAAAGTGCAGTCACATTCGTAAATGAATGGCTTCTGGTTTTTGAAATGTAAATTCCATCATAACTTCTCTTCAGCTGCCGGTTAACCTGGCTGATCTTCGACCCACTTTTCTCCAGATTGTCGCTACGTTTCTCCATTTTATGTTATCTCTTCTATTATTTTCTTTTCTTTTCTTTCTTACCGCTATTTTTTATTTTTCTTCGTCGTGCTACCGCTATTTTTATTTTTATTCTTCGTGACAGGGGTTCACTTTGGCCTGGGGAGTCAAGTTCAGCATTCGCTTCAATGATATCTGGCGACATCTAGCGTCGTGAATGGATATAATGTCTCGACCTCGAATATAAGACGACCTTATTTCAATGCAAAAAACACCGTCTTATATTCGGGCCAATACGGTATGTTAATTTAAGTCAACATCTTGATATAAAATATTTCATATGTGTGAATGAGTGTTTGTCAGTGCGGTTCCTGAACTTGACTGGTGACCGATCGAGGGTGAATCAAATGTGGCTGGGATGGGCTCCAGCTACCCCGCGACCTAAATGGAGGTTGGACATGCGCTACTGAAAATGGATGCATGATAACCAAACAACTTCGAAAATAAACTATGCCTGCAGCACTATCAATTGTACAAATGTGCTATAACTTGAGTTGTTTCTTTCCTAACTTGTTTTGGCGTCACATTAAAGTAATCACCTTCCAATGATCAACCTGCTCATCAGTCTCAAAGTCAACCCAGTCGCAAACATTTGTTTATATGCAGAGAGCAGAATAGGCTAATGGGAAGAACGCGCAGCACCGCCAAAGTGCTGTGATTACTGTCATTTGGAGCCAATGGGGCAGACGAAGGGCATTCTTGTCATTGGTGTGCCCCTGCGCTGTTGACAAATGAGGGATTTGTCTTTGATCCTTCAAAGCTCAGTGTGGCAAACCTTGCAGGCTGCAGCTCAGCTTGAAACAAACATTCAAACACACCCTGCAGGAGCGGGATAAGAACATCTCGTGAGCTCACCGTGTCACAGGCAAGACAGAGCAAGTGGTGTAATGCGTTTTACTTTTCAGTCAAACATACAGCAAAAGCACTATCGTCAAGCATACAACTAATCCAGAAAGAATATAAAGCACTTTCACATTTTGTTATGTTACAGCCTCTTTAAAATTTTGATTAAACTCATTTTTGGGGGTGTGAAATTGACTAGAGAACAACAGATAACGACAATTTGAAAAAGTACAGAAGTAATATATTCTCACACACTTTGCCAGGAAGCCCGAAACAGCACCTAGGTGCATCCCATGTCCACTTTTGTACATTCAGTTGACTTGAGATCATGTAACAAGAGCCTGCATTTTGTCTTTGATGATCTTTGTCACGTTTTTCTCTTTGCTACCAGCCACAAGCAAAAAAGTGGTGTTATTCCATAAGATGTTCACAAAGATGAAATGTTGGGAGTTTTCATGAAGTCTCAGAGGAAACGCAGAGCTTTCACGTCATGACTTCACAAATTTTGGGGGAATGGCGGAAGCAGATTATTTCAGAAGTGTAAAACTTTGGGGGGGGGGGGGAATTCAAATTGAGAGGCTCCACTGTAAAGCGACTGATTTTGTTGATTTTAAACCAAAACAAAGCCCACAAGCCAGAATTCAACCAGGACGCTCTCTTGTTGTGAGGCAACATTGATATTTATTTCTATTTATATTCAACGCAGTGTCTAAAAGCACATTTCTGATTCCCAAACCTTTTTTTACACGCCTTTAATTAATTTTCACACCATCTATAAATAGCCTCTTCCCTCCAGTCCCATCCATCCAAGTCACTTAAGCCGTTCTATTTTACATCTTCCTGTTCTTATTCAGTGCGTGTACAGATCAAACGGCCAGTAAGAAACATGCGACACAGCCAAAAACATCCTCGTTTTTCTTACCTGAGCTCAGTCTTGTGTATGTCCATGATTTTCCTTTCCAGTTTAAGCGACTGTTTGGGGAACAGCCTGAAGTCTCGGATGTAGTCGGACGGATGCTCCTCTGGGTCATAGTCCCCCAGCTCGGCTGAACGGAGACAAAACGGTTGAGATGAATATACGACGACACAGGTGTCAAACTCAAGGCTCGCCGGCCTGTCACGTAGCCCATGAAATCTTGACACAATTTTTCCCTTGGCTTCTGTTCAAAACTAGCCATAACACGATACGAATAAAACGCAGGAGAAAATATCTGCATGTATTATCATGATCAGTTTTGAAGATTCTCAGCACAGAACACATTCGCCACAAGTAACTACGACACACCCTAGCTACATGCGTAGCTTGACATGTGAGAAAAAAAACCTAAAAACTAGCTTGGTACAAATGAAACTAGCAGTGGATTTAAAGAGCCTCTCCGGGGCAATTCAGCTGGAGCCAACTCAATAAAAAATGTCATGTTTAGTGTTTTTATTGCACAGTAATTCTGACTGTTCAAACTGATGGTGTTATGTTGCTTGTTTTTGTTTTCTGTTTATCGACGATCTCGCAGTTTCCTTGGTGATCGATGGTGGGCGGAGACAGCTAGGGGGCATCTGCTGGCAATTGCAATCAAGAGTGGTTTTAAAGGCCACCTGCAGTGGAAAGCAGTTGTTGGATTATTGCACTTGCTTACTGTGATGGCGTCCCAGCTTGTCAACTTCGTGTTAATTCTGGAGTGCCCGAATTCCTTGTTCCATACTACTGCAATGTTTTGTTTGTCTCCTATTCACCTAAGTATTCTTTCTGCTTCGACTCCGTGCGCCAGCATGTCCTTACTTTTCTGTTTAATTCCTGATCGTGCTTTTTGGAGCCCTGAACTAATCACCAGGCAATAGCAGAAGACAAATTATTGATGTCTGAATTGCAAAATTTAAGCTGTTGATATTTTATTGTCATTGTCATTCAATCTATTCTAACGTACAGTAAACATGAGCATGGTTTTTTTTTCATATGTTGTTCCCTTATTGTACAATCCAATACAATGTATCTTTATTGATATAGTGCTTTCACAACAGCTTCAGCTGTAACAAAGTGCTTTCCAGAGCACATAACATAAACCATCGACAATAATACAATCGTAACAACTGTTCCGATTTACGCCTTTGTTGTTTACTTTGGAGTTAGCCAATCCTCCATTAAGCATCTCCAGTTGGTCCAGAATGCTGCTGCTCGCCTCTTGACTGGTACTCGTAAGAAGGAGCACATAAACTCCTACTCTGGCATCCGTTTACTGGCTTCCTATACATTTTTGAGTTCTTTTTAAGATCCTATTAATTGTTTTCAAATCTTTAAAAGGCCTCACCCGAACTTACCGCTCCTCCGCCCCCACGCATCTGAATGATGCGACAGGTCTGCGGACAAGACACGATTAGAGGTACCAAGAACTAAGCGGAGGCTCAGAGGGGATCAAGCTTTTTCCGTTTCTGGTCCCTCTCTTTGGATGACGTCCCACTGAACGTCCGGCAAGCCCCCTCACTGTTCGTCTTTAAAACTCATTTCAAAACTTCATTTTTATTCTTTGGCTTTTGACTCAGCATGAGACTTGATTTTTAGTTTGATTGTTTTTGTGCTTTCTACCGTCTTTGTTATTCATTTCTTGTTTTATTGTTTGTTGTTGTATAGATGATTTTTGCTCCATGTAGCGCACTTTGTATACAGCGGTGATTGTTTTAAAGTGCTTCATAAATACAGTTGAGTTGAGTTGAGTTGGAGCGGTTCTAGAGGAAAGAGGAGAGAATCAAAGTCACCTTTGCAAATGTGAATAAAACAGTGCACTGTTGAAACCAAGGTGTGCACTGAACCGTGAACACCACACATTGATTTCACCGAGTCTTTATTTTTTCATCGAAGCAAGATATTTTGGACCTTTGCTTTGTTCCCAACTTTGTTTGAACAATTTCTGTGCCCTTGTGCACAAAACAAGGTCCATAAAAGCATGCTTGATGGTTTTGGGATGTAACAAGCCCATCAGAGAGAATATGAATGTTCTCGATGGGTGGACAAAAATTCCCCACAGACACACTTGGTTATTTTCCCAGAAGAGAGGAAGCTCCATATTTTCTTCCACTTCCTGTCGGCATCATGACTGAGTATCCCAATACTTTTGTCCACCATGCATTGTGGACCTGTAGTCATGAGGAACTGTAACACCCATAGCAGTCGTTGTCATTCCTCCATCATGTTGCTCTCCGTTAGAAACTCCAACTGTCATTTTGCATCAATTTGTATACAATTATGAATGACGTTTTTTTTGGAGTCCAGTCAGCCATAGAAGTGGAGCCATGAATTTGTGAAGTGACCCGTGAAGATGCAGGGGATTACTGTAAAGCCCCTATCTGTAAACACAGGAACGGTCCCAACTGTCTTTGAAATCCAGTCTTAATTACAAATCAGCGTAATGATGAAATCAAAGCGTTGCCTAATTAAAACTAATCCGCAGCTCCGAAGTTATCGCCCTAAAGGGGGTCGTCTTCATTACATCGTGACAGTTGGAAGTGAGAGAACTCTTCTGTGGCTTCTGTGCTTTCACACGAGCCAATCACAGAGCACCTGACCAGACATGTTCATTTCGAACAGAACAAGTCTCGCTAATCATTCCTAATCCTTGCCCAAAGTCCCCTCAACCGCGAGTTTGTGATTCAGTGTTTCTAAGTGAAGGGGGTGTGTGTTCTGTGTCCGATTGGCACAACTTGTAGTGGGAGATACAATTAAAAATATACAGAGAAAAGTACAGTGATCCCTCGCTATTTTGCGGTTCATTTATCGCGGCTTCAGTGCATCGCGGATTTTTTCAAACATATTCATTAAAAAAAAAAAAAACATATACATGGAGTACAATACTGTGTATGTTGCTCTATGTGACTCGCTGTTGTTTTGCTGACTTTCGCAGCTTCTCGCGGACCGTTTGCGGACTTAAAAAAAAAAATTAATATGTTAATTGGTCGCTACTTCGCGGATTTTCGTTTATCGCGGTTGGTTTTGGTCCCCATTAACCGCGATAAACGAGGGATTACTGTAAATGTATTTCACTGGATAGAAAATCCTGCCCATGTTTTCACCGCACCTATTACATAAGAAAGCGTAGCCTCCACTAGCGCTATTTCGAGAAAATGACAAAAGACAATTATGGACAGAAAAGGAGTCACAGCTCAGCACAGTCTCCAAATCAACACAGATTGCACAGGTGGATGCTGCGGCGGAGGCGGCGCTCCTGATGTGCAGCAAAAGAGCAAAACTGAGCGCTCCGCATCAGCGCCGATACAGAGCCGCTTAGCGTAAAATTGCCAATCCCAGCTTTCGCTCTAGTGACACCTGTGTGTCAGTGCGGACGACAATTATTGATCCCAAAAAAATGGCCTCACCCTGCACAATGCACGCGCCCAGATAGGCAGCTTCCGCAAAGGGACATAGGAGACGGCCATGGTAGACGTCTCTTTTCAGCTGGAGGTAGAGCAGGTACCTGCAGACGTAAGGGATAAAAGAGAATCCAGATGCAAATGCAGAGGAAATACCATTTGCATTTTAGGCAACAAGGTTCATATTGTCTTTCTTAAAAGTATGCGGCTTAGGTTTCTATGTATTCAACAGCAAAACTGACATGTCAGGTAAATAAAAACCATTCTCTGCTGTCTAACCTAAATGGCGTACCATGTGCAATTATTTTCATGCTTTTTTGCATCAATTAGCTGAAATCCTGAGTGGAATTGCAAAAAAAAAAAAAAAAAAAAAAACAGGATGATGAAATACAGATAAATCATCCCGCAACACACTTGGGGTGGCGTAAGGCTGAAAACGGAAATGACATTTTAACGGCGGGCAGTGTGTCGCGTTGCCAAGGAAATAAAAAATGACGGCGGCGCCGCAGCCAGGGGATGCATTTGTTGCCATGGTGACCGAGGCGGGGACGCCGCTTACGCGTCCATGCGAATTTGATGAAGCGCCTGACTACTGTCTGTTCTGACTCGTGTGATATTGTGCTGCATTTCCCGCACCATATTTCAGATCAGCCTATTCTACAGACGCAAAAACATCATTTTGTTCAGGCAAAACAGGGGACATCCTTTAGGAGTGCATTCAAAGACAAAAGAAAATAACATTCTTTTTCATCACCGTTCTCGCCAATACAGTGAGTCCTCGGTTTACAATGGCATTACAAGGCGCAAAAATATGCTTGTCTGAACTAGAAGTGTTTTTTTTGGGGGGTTTTTTTGCAATTATGACTTTATCACTGTGTCAACTTAGCATAAGTTAGTGGCAGACTATGGCAGATTCCGATTTAGTTTCCAAATGAGTTTATAGGAAAGAACGGAACGAACCTCGATTTGCATTTAATTGTAAATTGTTCGTGTTCATTCCCGGAGAGCGTTTCCATATTTTCTCAGTTATCGTGGCACCAATCACTGAGGAGAGCAGTTATTGTGTAAAGGGGTTCTTGTACCTTGTGAGCTCCTCTTTGATCTTCATTGGCTCGTGTGGGTAGAATTTGACTCTGAAGCACATAGTGAAGGGCTGCAGAGCTGTGGAGGCACACAAGACGCGCGCAACACACACACACAAACAAATTGGGAACATTTTCTTGATGCTCTTCATGGTCAAACTTTCAGATTTCTGTCATAATTATTGACACCTAGCTACTATTTTCTGTATTATTGTGATGATATGACCATTTGTTAAGATGGTAGGTTTATAGAGTATGTCGATATTCAGTAGGTCACCTTCCAGGCCACAGAACAACAAGACCGCAACTCCCTTTGTGGATTCTTCCTTCTTTTACGAGTAATAAGACCTATTCCCAGAAGTGCACTTTTACATCCGTTAAAATTGATACAATTAACAGCACTGCATTGTGATTATTGCTTGTACAATGAATATGTTAAAAACATTTACAGGTGAATTTGTGAGTAGCGAACAACCAATGGGATATTTGTGCAGAATAATTCACATTGATAGATTGCAGATTAAATCTGTGTTGAATTGATTCAAATTTTTCTATGAAGAGTGAGTAAAAAGAGCAGAGATTGGAGCTGTTATTTAAAATGGGACCATCACAATTGTGAGCAGATTATTCCATTAAAAGGGGGGATTGTCAGATGTCTTTGAAAGCCGAAATGCTCCCCCCACCCGACACACTCACCCTCAAAATACATGAGCAGCTTACTGGCCGAGATGTTTCTTGAAACAAAGTTGGCACATGTATGCAAATGTGACGTCAATGTCCGAAATAAAAATACGTCACGTCCTAATTTAAGAGACAACTCCGCCACAGGGAGAAGAAGACACGTCAGGACGACTCAGTGCCTCTCTTTCTTTTCTTCATTTTCCTCTCTCTCTCCTTCCCTGTCAACAGAGCTCTTCGTCTCCGTTTTCCTGTCGTTCTTTCTTTCTTTAGCCACATTATCTATCAACGTCTCACATTTCTCTATCTCGATCTCTCGGGCTAATTCCCTGGCACATGTTCCACCATGAATAGGTTCCACCATTAATAGCCCCGTTCCGTTATCAGTTCAGACAAGAACAGGAAGAACAGGCCGGCGATTAAAAGATGCCAAGAAGACGCAAGGAAGAGAGAGAGGACAGACAGGAAAAAGGGGTTCTTCTTCGCACGGAGGCCAGAGGCATTTATTTTCCTACAAGAATATCAATACATTATTGGACTTAAATATTTTCAAGTCATCAATAAATATTAATGATGCTAAATTAATATAACATGACAAATGATGTGTGAAAGGCAGATGTGTATTACGAGAACACGTGTACCCTGTATTTCCATGTGCGCCTTTTTTACTGTGCGATATTCAATTCTGTCATAAAATCAAATTTGGATTATTACTATCTTTCCAATGGGTTTTTTGAATTTTCAAATTGAAAATCAAAATAATAATAATAATAAAATATACATTTAACAAAAATATAAAATAACACAATTGTTTTCATGTAAATTTGTATGGATTATAACTTTTAGATTTTTTTTTTTTTTGGTAATTTTTAATTTCATGTTTTCCACTCAGATGCAGCAAAAGGAAGCAAATATCTTTTTTGCATGACTGTTTTATACCATTACAATATATATTATATCCATCTACTTCATCACATCCGTCCATGCATAAATCCATGAAAATGACTCAAGAAAGTGCACTTACATTTCATCTGTCGAACCACAGCTTTATTTGGTTCCAGCCAATGCTTAAAAAAAAAAAGTTAAATATTAATGTCACATTATTACACGCTGTTGAATAGTACACGCTCACAAACCCGTTTAACAACTCATCATTAATATTAAAAACATTTCAAAGCTCTCTACAGTTGAGATGAATTACCACCTGCTGTTTATCATCACAAATGCATAATTTTAAGCAATAATGTATTAAAGAACACTTCATCGTTAGGGCAGCATCTTCATTTATGTATAGGTTTAAAAAAATATAAAAAATAAACAAATCAATCAAACAAGAGCAAATAGAGAAAATGGCTGCGCATAGATAGCTAGCTAGCTAGCTAGATAGACAGATGGATAGATAGATGCGCAAATGTGTGTGTGTGTGTGTGTGTGTGTGTGTGTGTGTGTGTGTGTGTGTGTGTGTGTGTGTGTGTGTGTGTGTGTGTGTGTGTGTCTGAACGTGCCTAAACTATTGGTTAACATCAGAGAGTGTGATGTTTACCCTCTGTTTCTCTGGATCCACGTAGCGAATACCAAAGTAATCCTTCTCGAGGAGGTTGTAGTGATTACACACATGGTCGAACAGGAACTGGCCTTTGGTGTCTCTCTAGGAAGAATATACAGTACAAAGAATTTTAGAATTTTAGGTGCATTATTTTTTACTCTTTAAAACACTTCGGAGGTGTTTTAATGGCATGTGTATGACATACTTTCGTCAAAATATCCCAAGGATCAATCAAGCGTGCCAAATTTTATATTTTTACCTCACATTTCATGCCATGGTCAAATTGTCTTGTTTAACAATATTGCAATATCACAGGCAGATGGAGCATTTCATCACCAAGCCACCAGAACACAGTAAATATATTTATAATCTTGGAATGCAACTTATACGTACATATTTACACAAAAGTTTCAAAAATATACTGCTTTACTCACGTAAAATCTTTCTTTTTTTTCAGAGGGGCTCTCCCACTTCTTCATCATGTTATATATTTCATTTAAGATATTGTGAAATTCCCTTGCACATGATCTACTCATTTGTCTTTCTTTCTTTCTACCCATCCACTGAAGTCTCATTTTTTTCCCTCTGACCAAAGTCCATTTAGCTCACAAAATCAGAACATTGAAATACACTATGTTATTCTATGTTATCCTAATTATTTATAAAGCAGAAGCACAAAAACAGGAATAACATTGCATAAAAAAAAATTTCAATAAAACTTACCAAGTTGTATGCAGCATGAACTAAGATACTGTGTACAGGTGCTTTGCTTCACAACTGGTTATTGGATGAAAGTGTTTTTACTGTACATGACAGACATCCACCGTGGGGGCATGAAGAGATCTATGTCAGGTGTGGACATGAAGGTCGTATAGTTCATAACGCTCCCTTGGTTGGCGCTGACTTCCGAAATGGAAGTTCTTTTGAGCTCTGAACCAAACGCTTGCTATTAAAGCTGACAAATCCCATAAAATCCACCCCTCTTCCTTTTCTCGGCTGCTTTGTAATCCCAGCCAACACTTCCCTGTTGGCTTTAAATCTGCCGTGCAGTTTTATGATTGTAAATATCATAATAATAATAATGAGAAAAGCTTCAGCAGCTTTATGGTGGTGATGCATCTGCTGAGAGAATGGAGTGCCAGTAAATACAGGCCGGATGTGCGGTCCATAAAGGCAATCCAGACATGCAGAGAGCGATCAATAAACACTCTGCTCTTCAGTCAATATCTACTCATCATGTAAAATGCACGCGAGCAATACGAGAATGTAGAGTGCAAACACCTGCCAAGGCTGAACCATTAAGAAAAGTGGGGAAAAATATTGTCATAAGAGAACCAGACCAGTGATGAATGGCCCACATTAGATGGAATAGGTTAAAAAAAAAAAAAGCTTGAATTTGTTTGTAAAAGTACCATCCATTTTATGTATTGCTTATTGAGCCGTGGTTGAGCTAGAGACTATCCTAGCTGACTGTGGGTAAGAGGCAGGGTACACCGTCAAGCTCTGGAATTCGCCTGAAATGGCAGCTTAAAAGTGAAATGGCAGATTCCTTTTCAATTCCATGCATGGGTCATTGAGACTTTTTTGTGCATGGTTGTTATGATACATCCACACAATTTTCTGACAGTTGGCAAAGTCAAAATTCTTGGTTTCCTTCCAATAAAGACAGAAACATCTACAATGGTCATTTGAACAGACAAAATATCTAATAAATAAAAATGTACAGAAAATTATCTCATTGGAATTGTTGGAATTGGTCCGACAAAAAAATGCCACGTATAGCAAAGCAGCCCCAGATCATTACTGGGCCTAGTGATCCTGTGTATTACTAACTAATGAACTAACTAACTAACTAACTAAACAGAACAGTTGCTGATCTTGTGATTGGAACCAGAATCTTTTCTTGAACATTTAAGGTACCTGTAGCTAGACATGAGGACAACATCGTTGGTGCCCTAAAGTTAAGATAAATAAAAGACACATTTGTCACTGTAATAAGACAGAATTTTAAGTAAGTAAAACCAGCCATTGCTTTAGAATTGGGAGAACCATGCCGGATGTGGAAAAGCAGCACCAGAACACGAATGAGCCTCGGAGTCTTGCATGAAGTAGCTAACTTTAACAAGCTAGCTAACCAACGATAACTCAATGAAATAACTTGACAGAAGCAAGAATGAATTTAAAGAAACTTAAGGAATGCAATTCAGGCTTTGCTTTTGAATTGATGTCTGAAAGAATGAGAGTTGAGAAATAACCTGAAATTGACAAAAGCAATGACTAATTTGAGAGGTCTAACAAAATTCTGCTCAATGCAACTAACGATTATCAAAATGTGACCTCAAGGGAATTTGCGCAACGCTGAAGAGAAATGATGCTGCTTTCATTAAAAACATGAATGTCAGTTGTTACTTTTGTCAACAAAAACATGTTTAACAGCTAAGTGTTTCTATTTTGAAAGCCCACCCCAAAAAACAACACATGCACATCACAGTGGCCACAGGAGATACTTGTTTAAAACACAAAACTAAAAGTCTATGCAGATTAACACAGAAAATCTCGTTACGTCAAAATAATCATAAAAGCGGATTTAGGTGATTAGCATGGACATTGGGAGTTGTGCACATTTTTCCGATGACGCTGTAGCATGATAGATATTTTTTCTGTCAGGTCTTTCGATAATAAAGCCTGACTCTGCCATTTTGTCACATCATGTGTGCCCTCTCGAGTCCTATAGCAATCAGTGTTGGGCGCATGTCCTCTGACTGCTCAATAACCTGCTGATGGAGGTTGAATTTGTGCTCAGTTAAGCAGGACTGATTGATTTGAGTTCTCCGGGCATTTGCTGAGATTTACTCGTTGGTTCACCGGCCGGGACATGCACCCACACAAACAAACATCAAAACAAAATGAAAACGCACGCACAGTTTGAGTCAAATGTCTCGGTCCATATTTGTTGGGGTTTTTTTTTTCATATGTCTCCATCCATCCTTCCTTTTTCTCATCTCAATCTCCCCCGACAAAAGCGTGAGCAAGCTGTGAAATCGCAAAAGAGAGGAAACGCAAGCACCCGAACGCTGCCATGGAGGCCGCAGACGGATCATGGAGTCACACTCGTCCTCGTCCCCGGGGCAGACACTTGAGGATAGACAACAGAGGCAGCATGAGAGGCCAAACACGGCGGGAGGACGGCGCTAAATAAAGAGGATGC
Organism: Hippocampus kuda; assembly: GCA_901007745.1. Classification (NCBI taxonomy): domain Eukaryota; kingdom Metazoa; phylum Chordata; class Actinopteri; order Syngnathiformes; family Syngnathidae; genus Hippocampus; species Hippocampus kuda. Next base: position 21,517 of record CAAKHF010013304.1, read on the forward strand.
TTGACTCGCAGAGAAAGATAGGGTTTGAGAGTCTATGTCATGTCCAACAAGAAGGAAATCCATTTTTTATATTGTCAAAATGCCTGGATATTAAAAATTAACCCGGTCAGTCTCAACATGAGCCTCATTTAATAATGGCAAAGTGTCCTTCTTTCTGGTTCACATACACACACTTCAAAAGAGCCCTCAGTGCAGAGTGGCTTCAGTTTAACGGGAGCAAAGTCCTGCATACGACAGTCAGTGTGTGTGTGTGTGTGTGTGTGTGTGTGGGTGTGTGTGCATGCGCGTGTGTCAGAGATGAAAGTGGACTTTCCTGAAAATTCCTGAAAAAAAAAAAATA
>CAAKHF010013308.1:19312-30800 GCA_901007745.1 Hippocampus kuda
GTAACTCGCTATACTGAATCCTTTAACAGCTGCTTGCAGACAAAAGGGGCAAAACAACGCTCAAGTGTTCTGCTTGTTCATACGGCATGCATAATTTATATTTACTTTGTGTCTGTGCTGGTGTTTGGACATCATCAGCTCTCTGTCATTCACATGCTTGCACTCACTTTACCATCTTTTGCTGTGACCAAAATTTCAAACAGTCATCAAGGATCTTGATTTGCCATCAGGCCATTTATTTGTCCTGAGGTGGAATATCAAAGAAATCAATTGAGGGTGCTGGTTAGCACATAACCACATCCCATATTAATCCCAGATACAGATATCAACATATTGCTGGTGTTCGCCGAAACCTCCTGAGTAACAATTTCGTAAATGTATTCCCCCCGTATATAATATTGATCAATCCAAACAGATGGTAGTTATCAAGATTTGAGGCAGCACTTCATGACATAGCTGTGAATTATAATTAGTTAGCTTGTACCGTGGTTCTCAATTATTTATTTATTTTTACACCAAGTACTTCTTAAAAAATACTGAGGTCTCCAAGTGCCATCACAATGTGCAACATTAACATACAGAAGTTTAGTAGGCCTAAGTGTGCATCAAAAGTGAGAGGTTCTGTTTAAAAAAAAAAAAAGAATATTTAAGCCACTGTAACATTACTCAGTTTTAACCTTAGCACTGCATGTAAATATTGGATAAAAAAAACAAACTGTACTTACATAATGATTACAACAGTGGTTCTTAACCTTCTTAGAGGTACCAAACCCAACCAGTAAATATGCACATTTATTGAACCCTTAGTGAAAAATAAATATATACAGTATATATATTTTTTGACAAATTCAAGATCTTAAAAAAAAGCATTCATTAAAAACAGAAAAAAGTAAATAACATTTCAAGAGATAAGTATACTTTTTTTTTTTTTAAATTGTATGACCGACTATCACGACAGTCACACGTTGACTGCTAAGCGAACAAAATTTCCCACAGCACCGATTGGACAAGCAATGTCATGTGATCATCTGCAGCCAGTGATGGCCAAACGGGCGTGTCATAACTAATTGACATGTTGAGTCGGGTGTGTCTTAACCTCCATGGCAGAGGCTCCATTGAACCCCTGAGACTGATTCACCGAACCCCTGGGATTCGATCGAACCCAGGTTAAGAACCACTGGATTACAAATATTGCACACATAAGTTAAATAACAATTGTACATCTTTCAAAATAAACAGTGCTTTGAGATTAAATGAAATGTTTTGAACTGCAGTTAAATACAACTGAACAATATTTTATGCAATGATTGTTTGGCATACCACAAGAGGGAGGCCGCGTTCCACCAGTGGTACTCGAGAATCATTGGTCCAACAGATCAGTGCATGTGGAACATGCAATGGACAACATCACTGAATCGCGCACTCCAGCTACTTCTTGAAGATGACGGCTCTTCAGTCATGGGCAGAGAAACTGGAGAGAGGGAGAGAAAGAAAAAGAAAAAAAACATGTTGCTTACATATTTGCATGTGCTCCTGTGACATTCTACAAAAGAATTGTATACACGCGTCTTGGGGGCGTGTCAATGTAACACCGCTTTCAGACTTGGTCTATCATGTGACGCCTCCATGGCAATGTTGTGAATTTGTTCTCCACTCTGGGAAATGTTTCTATTTATTTATTTTGAGACCAAAGCAGCACAAAGCTCCAAATGCCCATGTTGCATCAGCAGGCATTTGACAGACTTAGCCTGAAAAGGCACAAGCAATTGGAAGGATAAGAAAAACGGCCACACTCACCACCTCAACTCTTTCAAACTAAACCATAAGATTAGTTTCCTCAATGCCCGTTGTGGCTTACCTATTTATAACACTTAATGTTGAATCTGTGCATGTATGTTTATTGATTGGCAGAATGTGCCTGAAAATACATTACAGACAAAAATTTCTACCTCCTATCCTGCCTACATCCAGTCACACATTACCGTATTAAAAGGCGCACCTAATAGCCTTCCATTTCCTGAAAAGCTCACAGCGCGCCTTGAAATCCGATGCGCCTTGTGTATGGTCATTACGGTAATATTTCGACCCCAAAATGTCTCCTTGCTTGAGAAATGCTTGCAACGCAGAGTTCAAACTTAAGGCGATCGGGTTACGCAGTTGAACACGGAAATAGAGCAGCGGCATGAGAGCTCAATGTTAACGAGTCAATGTTATAACTTGCTGTTGGTTAAGTGAACTGTGTCGCTGCTTTATTAAATAAATTTTACTGACATTTGATCGTTCTGTAGCAACACCACTCAACAGCTATCTTTAGCTAGCTTAGCTGTTGTCGTTTGTTCAAAGCTTTAATCTGTGACGTGGGTTGCGTCGGCGCTGGTTGCCGTGCTCGCGCTCACGCGCACAGCAGGCATTTCCATGAGCATAGCTCTATCTAGTGGATGCATTGTAAATTGCGTCTTATAGTGCGGTGTTTCCAATATATGAAAAAAAATGACAAAATTGGCCATTCATTGAAGGTGTGCCTCATAATCCAGTGCACCTTTTAGCGTGGAAAATACGGTAATCGTTTAATGGAATATAAAGTATACAGGTAGACATGATACATTAGCAACACATAAAGGTATCTTACTCAAGGATACCACAACACGGGCAAGGTGAGGGTCGAACCCAAAACCTATGGTTCAAACGATAATTTTGGTCGCAACCTGACTTTGGTCGTTTACGGTAGACTTCAAAATCTCTGACATGAAGGGTGAGTATTTTTCTATATTTGTATATATTCTTACACTTGCGAACGAGTTAACAATGTGAAAATCTTAACTAGATACAGTACTGTACATACAAGTTTTATGACGGTGAATCCTTGACCCTTACTGGAAAAGGATCTGTGCTCAGTACACCTGCGATAATGTTGACAGAAGAGGGTTTCTGGATGATCTCTTATCTCACTTTTGTATTGTTCTCACTCTTTGTGTCAGAGTGTTCCAGGCTGTGGCTGTGATCATCAGATCGTGATAGTGTCTAATAAAGCTGCACATGCCCGCACGAGCATTCATCTTTAACCTGACACACTTGTGGGCGACGGCATTCATTTTGTCTGCGTGATGAGGCGGTGCGGCGCAGAATATGACTCAACTGTGACTGTGGCGGGGTGCTCAATCGCCTGGCAAGGACAGCAGGAAATACAGTGTAAACATCTTTGCTGCTTTTAACGGTGTTATTGTGGGAACCGGAACATAAACAAAATACTAAATGTTCACAACTACAATTCCAAATGGATATACGCACATGATGGCGACTCTATATTGGCGGCAAGGGGGAAACAGTCCCGCACCAGATGGTCATGTTTTTCTTGCTTTCTAATATTTAATGTTAATACTGAACAATTGCTTATTAATAAAATCATCGACAATTCCTTTTGCCATTTGTAATATGTTCATTAGGCTACGGGCCGCTTATGATTGAGCTCTGTGATCTCTCCATTAGCAACAAGTGACATACCGTATTTCTGATGTGACAATGTATTAGACTTATTTCTCGTCTGCAAAATTGTAGAGGCCTAAATAAATCCTAAATCCCAGATGATTTTCAAAGAGCAAAGGCAATCACGCGAAAAACCGCCCCTTCACAATGACATTTTTTCCCCATAAGCTCAACAAATCTGTTTCGAAATCCTACCAAACACTAGCTTCTCAGACTTGCAGGCACTGTTGTCATGGAAGCCAGAGCAATATCTCGCCCCCCCCCCCCCACCAGTCCTACAATTGAATTACAGGCTTAATGAACAGCACATTTCATTACGGCCTCCAAACCAGATCAAATCTGCTCAGCCCTGAAAGAAGCAAGGGCCTTGAAGGTTCACAATGTTGACAAAGGTATTGGGACACCTTCGACTCCATACAGTTAAAACAGCTTGCTCTCCTTTGGGAAAACTTTACTCGAACATGTCGTTGGGTGCACAGTCCTTGATCCAGTTCATTCAAATTGTCTTTGATTAGGCTCAAAATAATGCCACTGAATTGGGGACTCAAAATTGTCCATTATGTCTCGTTTAGATTAAAAAAAAAAAAGAAGATCCAAGAACATCTAAGGTCTGGTAAAACCTGGTTCATAAACACACGATCATTGCGCCAATGAATTTATGCCACCTGTGGGAGGAGGGACATAAAAAAAAAATCTTGGTATTTCCTTTCAATAATACTTTTTTCATTCAGTGACATACATATGAGGTTCATAGTCAAATTCATTTAGATTACTGTTTACCACCACGGCATTCGACCTTTCTTAGTCATATTTAAAACATTGCACTTGCTTCCCCTCCATTTTTTGGAACAGCTTTCCCTACGATGAGGCAAATATAAAGCATTACAGTACTGTCAACCACTGCCAAAATGAGCTCCCACACATGCGGTATCGACACACACATTGTATGCTACACACAAGGCCCGTGGGTGGGTGAAGTACAAGCAGCTGTAGTGGGTGGCTATTATGGAATTTAAATATTTCATAGCATGTGGATTGCCACTGGAGGCTGCTCAATAACCACGACACAGGCCTCAGCAGCCACTTGCCACAAATTCAAAGTGAAGGACTTCTTGCATATAAAAACAGAAGTTATCCTCTTCTTTTGTCTTAGTGCGCGCCTTGTGATACTTGGCACGCAGCAGTCACATCCTACCCAAAGCTCTTGACTGGTTCTCATTTAATATGCCTCAGTCAGTCAGTAGAGAATTGACAATCAATACATCCATCAGGCTTCTTATCTCTTCAAGGTCACATAGATTCAGAATTGAATATATTTCAGATGCCCACCTTCCATGCAAAAAATCTCCATGCTCTTGAATAACACAGCTAAAGTTGAACATAACCTTGTCTCGTAGCCTTGCCTGCCAATGTGTTTCACTTGTGCTTGAGTGAAACCGCACACATGAACCACGGTGGCCATTTTGACTTGAATTCTAGTTGTTAAATGTTTTGATAAACATTACATGTCGAGACAAATAATTTCCCCCCCCCCAAAAAAAAAAAAAAAAACATTCTACCAAATCAGGACAGCGTAATTACACCTGCCGAGAGAGTCTGGCAGCTGTTTTTCTTGACACAGCTCCATACAATAATAGGTATTCTCCTTCAGGCAGCAGGGGGCGCAAGTAGGCCAGAAACTGTGAAAGGAAGTTGGCCTTTTCCAGAGCGAGCAGAAGTTGGGGTAATCATCCTCAGATGTCCTCTTCTATAACCCGTCTCCCCTTTTTCAATGAAGGCACACACGGGAACGTGTGTGCGCGCACACACACTAGCACGCTCACACACCAACAAATACAGTGCATGCTGAAATCCGAACACTGCATGAGCATCTGTTGTGGAGTTGCTGTCACAAACCTGTGAATTATTTTTGCTGATAGCCGATGTGTCCATTTCAGAGTGCACTCTAAAGTGGGCCACCATTTGGGAGGATGAGAAACATTCCTCTCATACTTTATCTCCCCTATGTGAACAAGGAATGGTGAAGCGTCCGAGTTGTTCCAAGTTAATTCTAAATTGTTGAGTATTGAATGGAACGACATCAGATATTTTTTTGTCCTTCAGAGTCTCACTGCTTTCTGCATTATTACAGTTTGAGGGTTCTTTTTACCATTCTTTTCATCCTCTCAAGATATCTCCTTGAGAAGTGCAGTGATTATATAAATGATGTGTCACACAAAGAAAGAGCCTATAGAATGGTCTTTAAATGTTCCTTCATTTTCCGAACCGCTTTTTCCTCACTAGGGTCGCGGGGGTCTTCAAATGTTACAGCATAATTATTGTTCCACAAGATCAACATCTTAATACGTGTTGCAAAGAGCCTCATCTTATTCTTCATTAAGCCAAATTTGAGAAGGAAACTAGAAAATATTGCATAATTTATCTGGTGATTGGTTTTTATTTATTGATTTTTTTATTTTTATTTTTTCAAGAATGATAACAGCACAGCAAAACCCATCAGGTCAAGCGGCAAGTGTTTTTTTTTTTAAAAGTTATCTTTACATTAAGGGTAGTGGTTCAAATACAAGAAAGTAATGGGTGTGTCTCCTGTACCATTTCTTTTGGCACCCCCTTTAAAAGTATTGGAACAGCAAATTTCTTTATTTTTTTCTGACTGAAAACATTTGACTTTCAGACAAGAGATCAACATTGCTTGTTTTTATTTCCAGGTCTTTACATACATATCTAATACATAGCTGAGATAGTTCCTTCTGTTTGAGCGCCTAGCTTTTTTTATGTAAGCAAAAGTATCTGGACCTTGAGTCTGTCGTGACTGACAGACTCAAGGTCCAGATTAAAAAACACACACATATATACATATATATATATATACATATATATACTGTACACATATATAGAAATTGTTCTCGATCATTTCAATAAATACAAATATTGGCTCCAGTGTTTCCAAAAACCTGAGTTGTTTGCCTCACTCGGCGTGGGGTCAGTCAAAGACCTTATGACATCATTCCAAGACTCAGCCGACGCAAATTTTTACATAAAATTCGAAAGCAATGTGATATAATTTAGAAACATTTTGCTTTCACTTTCCTTCCCTTGGGTAATTTAAGAGGCATATGAGAGTGTCATGCATATGTTTAAAAAAAGGGGGCCATCTTGACATGATCACAGCACATATGAAATTCATGTGACCAAGCAGAGAGAAAACCACTGTTGTTCACAATGGCTAAATCGGAACCTAGAAAAACAACAGTAGTTGAGTATACCATTTTCATACAACTGTGGTGACATCAGCGGCTACCTCAAGAGGGCAAGAGTGAAGGTATCACAACTGTTTGCAGACTTAATGAACTAAAGTACGTCGGCTTCACAAGAAGACAAGCCCTAAAAAGTCTGCGATGAAGATTTATGCACTGATTAGGCAAAAATTAACCTTTGGGTAAGTGATGGAAATGATGACGTTAGGTGAAAGAAAGGACCTAGTGGGTGACAGTTATATCAGAGCTTGCATATATTCTTCCTCGAAGGGCTCATTAAACTTCATGGCTGTAATGCGATGGCAACAGCAAGTCTTCAGAAACTATTGCGATGCAACCAATTTGGGGATCATTTATCGTGTAGCAAGATAATGACAAAAACAACAAAGGAGTTCATCAGGGCCAAGAAGTGGATTTAGACTTGCCTAATCAATCTCCAGACTGAAATCGTACACATAGCTGCGAAAGAAGCTTGAAAAAAAATAATGCGAAAGAAAAACATGTTTAATAAAGTCTTATTCACTTCAGTCTATTTTAATTCAAAGGTGTGCATCATGGCAATGAAAGCTGAACTCTATAATTTCTGGAGGGGACAACAGTTACTTAAACTCTGCTAGCTTATTCCTAACACATAATGGGAGACACCATAGATGGGCTAACGAATAGCATTGTTATTTTCACATCGATATTTGCACACAAATGATGGAGCACACAGGCATATATTCTTTATCCTCTGCGGGGAGTGACTAACATTATTGTGGCCTCACGATCAATTCTGACTTTCTCCTTCCTGTAGATCTGTATGCAGGGGCGGTGTGACCATCGGGAGTTTTGGGAAAATATGTTAATTTTCTCAAACAGCCGGTGGATTCCCGGGCTGCTCCTGGCCATCACGACCATCCCAACATTGATGACAATGATTAAATCCATGACGGCCATAACCCCTCCACCGATTATTAGTTGGCAAGTGATGAATTTATGTCCCAGCACATTCCTGTCTCTATGCTTATATTATACCTTCTATTATATGATGAATTTACATTGTTTTTATCAAGTAAATTGTTTGATTGCTATTTTTCCCATTTAAAAACACATTACACACATTTTGCTTGTTTTGGGGGGGCATAGTCGTCATTTCAATCAGGAAATAAAATTTGAGATAACAAGGCACCGCTGTAATAAAGAAATGTGCTTCAAAGGCATAGAGTAAATTATATTTGACTTCTTAATCTTCAAATATGTTTTTGTAGGGATGTGAAAACATTAAAAGATAGCAGTACATTGCATCGAAAAGGTTGACAATCACTGATGTATGGCATACAACAATTTGTTCCATGTATTTTCATCTAAAATACATGACATCATTTGCATTTTAAAGACTTGAGCCATATCTGTGCAGTAGTTTGTGTGTGCACATTGTTGCCTAATTGTGTACAAATATCTCCGTTAGAGCCTTGTTTGAATGCAGTCTGGGCTTTGGGGAGTGCCGGGATCTGAAGCATCGCCATGCCAACATGTGCACACATGCACCTGCAGCCACACAAACACACAAGCAGACACCTGAAACAAGCGGCTTTATGAGCCAGGTAGTTTGCGTCTTTCTTGTCGTGACTGCTGGAGAAAAGAGGCAGTTTCATAATGAGGCGCACGTCATTAATAGGAGGCTAATGGCTGATCTCGAACGCCGAGCCTGGGATGTCTCTGCAGGCAGCTGCGCGCTGCCCTGATTGCTATCTCAGCTTCAGCATCACTTAACTTCACATTAAATTGTCTTCATTTCTGTCGTCTTTCAGCTGGCCAGGAAGGAGAAGACAGCTAGCATATTAACAAAGGCAAAGGGATATGTTCTCCATTCCATCCTGCTGCGCCTTTATCTGAGGTTTTATAGGCTAGTTTCGGTTTGGGCTCCCATTTATTTTACATGGTAAGAGCAACACAAGTGTGCACATAAAGCAACAGGCACATAAAACCTAAATATGCATCTAACTCATGCTCTAACTCTCGCTCAAGACAAACTTCTTTACTGAAGAGAACATAGTGTGAAATGAGCATACTGAGTAATGAGACTTCTCATTTAAAAAAGGACTTCATGCATAACTTACCCTTTGAAAGAAATGAGAATATTTACTCTGGGAAATTCTCCAGCAATCCAGGGCTGTAATTCAACTGAAAACAGAACAAAAGGAATTGTGAGTCAAATTTCTTATCCCCGAGAACAGGAATGGAGGCTGGATGATGGCACATAATCCTTCCATAGACACCATTGTTTCACTCACACGTTTAGCGATGCTTCCATTATGACTTGCAGTTACTGTGAGGTTTTTGTTAGGGGTCGCAGCACTGCCCTATTCAATATGGATGATTGCATGGAGTGGTTTTCTGTGGAAATAGCGCAATTTTATAGGTTGACCTGTTTCTAGCTTCGGAAGACATTTTAAAGTGTTCGTTCACGACTCTGTCCCTCTCTGCTGATAATTAGTTTCTGAAGCAGTCAGAAGGGGGGGAAAAAAAATCATCGAAGGCTGCTGCTCTTTTTGTCAACTACCCTTGAGCAAGACAGTAGGTAGAATTACTTTATCACACAGCGGTGTTTAGATTAGTAATATCGTGGACCGCTGTGAGCAAGAGACAAGTGGCCTCCAACTGCTGCACAAAAGTAGCTTTGGGTCATGCTAACCTAATGTCTTTCTGACGAATGTCTTCCTTTGACTGTCATTGGCTGCCTGGTAGGCTGTTTTTCCACAAAATAAGTCATATGATGCAAATATTGGCATTAGGGCAGCACAATATATTAAAAAAAATATAGATCGATGTCGCGGTAATGGCCTTTGCAATATGTGTATTGCAATAATTTCCTGATGGAATTTTATGCTTTTCTCTGAATTGGACCAGGCAGACACAAACTTAAATGCGCGTTGCCACTCAATAGTTGGACATTATCTCGGGGAATTGAAATTAATTACCGGTAGCTAAGGACACATTGCTTATTTCGCTGCATGAAAAAAAAAAAGTACTTATTGCATAAAGAGATAAAAATGTCATTTCTTTTTGTAAAATATCACAATAATATCACTCTACTCAGCATCCATATCGCATATCGCATGTTTTTTCCAATCGTGCAGCCCTAGATGATATACTTTGTCAAAGAGGTATTATTTTATATTTACTGCCCAATGATTTGGAGCTCTTCTACAGCGAATGATAATGATACATAATGGAATCATGGTGTTCTTGATTAATCCTTTTCAGAAAGTTTCCAAAATCCAAACCAATACTTCTTACAGGACATAATGTAAATCCAATTAATCCAATCCAGGCACCTAAAAATCTTTTATGGAAAATAATGACAGCTTTACATACAAAACCCAGTGTGAAATAAATATAAATGACTAACGAAGCATAGGAATGAACATTTAACATGACTTTTAGGTTTCGCGAAGACTCTTGATATCAGGAAGTCATTTTCTGAGGAATGAAAGTTGTCATTTAAAAAAAGACTTCATGCATAACAGCCTTTGAAAAGGATGAGAATATTTACTCTGGAAGAAAACATTCAGAGTTCTTTATTGAATTCAACAGTGTTTCTTTATTAAATGCCCGGCACTTGGAACTTGCTGTCATATTGTATAAAAACGGTTCACGGATAGCGATTCGTTTTACAGCTGATAGCGATTCGTTCCACACTGCCAGCTTTTATTAACAACCCCAGTCAATAGCAAGCCTCTCTTGTCTGTCTGGCAACACATTGGTGCAGCTTTGTATCCCAACATCAAGTATCAAAGGTCAGTCATTTGTTTTGGACCACATTCTGACTAATTCGGCCATACACTCAACCCATTTTGTGCTTGTTTGTCATTGAGTACAGCAACTGTTGAATGGATGGATTTTAAATCAGTCCAAGAAAATTCTGGTGAAATTTGTTTCAGTAATACTGCAGGCTTTTAGTTTGAAGGTCTGACTTTTAAAAGTATGCGTTACATGTGTTGCCTAAATGTTTTGAACAGACTGGGAAGGTTATGGCTATGAGTTGTGAAGGGAAATGAATGGACAAGTCACACATTATTTTTGTCCAAAAAAACGAGCGGATTCACGAAAACTGAGACAACATTTAGATGAAAAAAAAAATGGAAACCTTTGCGTTACGTTTGATCAGAATCTATCCTATATTTACAGTACAAGTGTCAATGGTGTTTTAACTTGTGAAATATCAAAGAAAAATCACAATTTCCTGCCACTCGATGTTGAAAAAGTAGTTCGCATGTACCATTTACATATGTGAAACAAGAGTGTTCTAATGTACTCGGTGTGGTTCCTAGACCTGCTCAATATGCAAAGTTCCCTGAGCTAATTCCTGAATTTGAGCTATATTGACCCGACCTGCTAAGCGAGCTTACAAAACAGCTCGAACAAGCTTTCAGTATGAGGCAGTGGAGTGCAATCACAGCCAAATGCTACCAGAAAAATAAGCACTATATGGTACATGTCTAATACTGCAAATGAATTTTTGGTGGTCGACAGCGAGCGCGTCAGCCTCACCGTGCAGAGGTGCAGCGTTGGATTCCGGTTTCGGCCTCCCTGTGTGAAGTTTGCATGTTCTGGAATTGAACCCGGTACCTCTGCACTGTGAGGTTGACCTGCTAACCACTAACCACCTACTAATGAGTCGTACCCCTTTATTTTATCATCTCACAAGTCAAGCCCGGGCCACTGTACGGCTTCATCCTGTTAGAACACATCAGGATTTGACT
>CAAKHF010013316.1:0-10898 GCA_901007745.1 Hippocampus kuda
CCCCCCCCGCCCCCACCCACCACCGCACACCCCGTAAACCTCGTCCACTTCGTTTATTCCCACCACAAGACTTAACACTCCTCGGATAAACCGTTCCCTCAGATGTCGGGCTTCTTTCAGGGTCAATGAACATGAGGAATACGCTTATTATCCGTGGCAATCAAAACAACAACAGCCCCCGCTGCTGGCTTATTCCTGTATTCTGAATTCCTACACCTGTCCGCTCGGCGCCGCTCCTCAAAGCAAAGCATTACTTTCCTTTAGGGCCTAAGAAGAAAAAAAACAAAACATTTACATGCAAATGAGCCGAGCACAAAAGCAACTCGGCGCGGTGAGCGGAATATGAGAGATGAACGAGTTTCAGGAGATGGATCGGCGTGAGCATCATCTGATTGTTCTTTCGTCAAGAGATCCGATCCGCTCCTTGTATGGAAATGGGTACAAACACTGGAACGGAAAGAGAATTTTCACGTCCTGTCCTTTCCTGGAAGAATTTGACTGCGGTATGTTTCATCTTAGCATCTTTGTCACTCATGACTACAAAAAAGAACATCATCATCATCATCATCATCATCATCAACACGCACCATCAGCAACGGGGCCCCCCAAGGATGCGTCCTCTCTCCACTGCTCTTCTCCCTCTACACGAATGGCTGCACCTCAACGCACCGGGCCGTCAAACTCATAAATTTTGCAGACACCACAGTCATCGTTCTCTTTCGGGTTTAAGTGTGAGTGTGAGAGTGGATGGTTTTTCGTCTGTGTGTGCCCCGCGATTGGTTGGCAACCGTTTCAGGGTGTCTCCCGCCTACTGCCCGAAGACAGCTGGGATAGGCTCCAGCACCCCCCGCGACCCTTGTGAGGATAAGCGGATCGGAAAATGGATGGATGGATGGATGTTGTCCGTAGGTCGCGGTTTAGTTGGGCATAATCCAATCGGTCACAATGACCAAGTATGTCGGAGTAACGCGATCTTCTTACGCACGTGAGCAGGTTCCGAATGTTTCAGAAATGGGAATTTTGAACTTCACCTGATTATTGTGCGGCATGTGAACATGGTCCTGTCATTGCGGAGTTGTACGCTCAATACATTTACGTGGTTAAACCACTATTACGAAAAGGGTTAATTGATCTCTATGATTCACTGCAGAATATTTCACCGTATTCACTTCACACTTTCCCGTTGATTGATTCCATCGACTAAAACGGTCAAAACCAACAAATTAAAGTGTCACCATTTATTGTCATGGTTGACGGATACTCACTCTCGATCAATGACGAGGCAGGTGACCGCCTCTGCTGCAATAACATTGGCAGTCCTGATGTCCTCCCTGTAGAAGGGAGAGAAAAAAAAACACAATTAGCCACAAAAGAATATGTAATAACTTTCACTTTCCATTGAACGTGACTTGATCATCAAATGTGGAAGCTGAATCGCACGTTGCGCAATCGGTTAACGTCGAACATGACACTTGCTCATATTTGAAGTCCAACCCATCATCTGATTGGCATTCTTCATCCGACGAGTTGCTCCAATCGCACGAGTCCTCCGAATCGGTGTTCCAACAATCCATCGGGAACGTAGTTGCCTCCGATAAAACACTAAACTAAAAAAGAACCGCGCCGCCGAAAAAGACAAGCCGACTCTCGGATTGACATCCCGTCAGGCGATTATTTGGACACTTGAAGGGGCTCAGCTCCACTCCAGTGCGTGCGGTCCATCACTCAGTGTGTCTCTGCGTAACTTATGGCAGCCTATTTCAATGATGGTCCATTGCAACTCCCTCCTCCTCCTCCTGGCGCACTCGGGCGCACCCCCCCCCCCACACACACACACATTCCGTACGCTACGAATAAAGGTCACGCCTGGTGAGTTTTGATCGGCGTTGGGCGCGTAGGAGAGCTGAAAGGAGGACGGAGGTGTTTGTCAAGGCCAGTGGAGGTTTTAACAGTTGATGGATCAGGGACCCCTCTGTGCAAGTGGGGGGCCACATGGACAACTTTATCATAGGGCTTAGTTTTCTTTTTGGGGTGAAATAGAAATAAGGAAGTGAATCGTGAGTTTTGGCGCTGTCTAGCATCTACTGGATGCTGGCTAGTGATGTCCGGTTGACAATTTATTATTATTTTTTTAGCACCCAAGTCCAACGTTTTGTTTTTTTTAATAAAGTATCGCTACAATTTTTTTTTTTTTTATACAGCCGTAAGTCAGCAGTGGTTCAACTCAAATGAACAAATCAAATATTTTATTCTTTAGAAATTAAGAAATTTCAAAATTTAGCTGAAAATCTCATAATGGGACCCCGATTTCCGATCGCGTGATCGGATCAGGACAATTTTATTTTATACAAGACCTATAACTAAGATATGCAACCTATATATTTCCGTATCACCAGTTTCCAAAGCGAACATTCTAACATTGATTTTTTTTTTTTTTTTTTTTTGAAAGGAGGCTGAAGGCAAGTCCAAGAAGTTAACTTGTTTCACTTTCATCAAAGTTCTTGTTACGCACCAGCTGTGATTTGACACGATTGCTGCAAGAAGTTGTCACTCGACTTCACAAAAAGAAAAAAAAAAAGAAAAATGGGCGTCCCCTCTACAACTGGAGCGGGCTCATTTTTAATTCATGCCACATATGTGCCAGACAAGGACACAACAAGAAAGCTGCCTTTACGTGCCTGGCAGACAGTCTCATCATTCCCAGATTGCATTGAAACTACTTGAGAAGAAGTCCTTTTATTTTCATTTTAAAGGCAACTCAATGTGCTTCACTGCAAGCAAAGACACAACAAAAAATGTTTAGAAGACCTTAATCACAGGTATGAGTTTGTAAGTTAAAAGTTTATGACATTTGCAGCGTTCAACATGAAAATGATTAAATAAAATACAATTTATGTTGTGAAATGAGTCGTAGTATATTTTATTGTTAATTTTAAAGGTCAAGTGTGAACGTACATACTAAAGCCAATATTTATTTGATAAAAGAATGAGTATCATCAATCATATATTGTTATCGTTATTCGAGATTTTGTCACAAATTCTCAAAGTCTAAAATTGGATTTAAATTGGTAATATTGTGAAATACAAGTACTGAATCAAACACAATCAAAACTGAATAATCATCTGAAATACATAAACATCTTTTAAAACAATGATTATGATGATATCTGACAGTGCCAATCAAAAGCTAAGATTAAAAAACAAAAAAGAAAAAAACTGCCTTGGAAGTAATTAGTTTATATCTAATGAAGTGCCAGCTGCCTGGAAACTGAAAAGGATTTTGACTCGAACTCTTACATAATATCGTTTCAATGCAAACAAGCAGATCACACTTGGTTTTCCGAATGACGCAAATACATCAAACCGGGCCTGCACATGTGCTGTGCATCATTTTGTTTTTCGACGCTGATGAGCGGCAGCTAATGACATCCACGATCTGTTACGGGAGCTCATTCACCCCCCAAACAAGAAAGCCTGTGTCATTTAATTGCCATGACGACAACGATGCACAATAAGGCCAAGGGACGCATGTTTCAAAATAATGGTTACATAAGCATGAATCCGGCCTACGTGACCTTAAGGGTTCATTTGTGTCTCATGACACCCGCCCCCAACATAGTGTGCCGTTGCGTTGACAAGGTTCGCAACCGTATCCGTCATTTGCACACTTCGGAGGCTTAAATCAGCCACTAAGCCAACGAAAACAAACGAGATGCTTTTTAATTAGCCCAGAACAAACACGCCGTCCGGGGTGCATGTACATACTCGCTCAGATGCTAAAAGTGGGGAAGAATGTTCTTTTGCAGTCACTGGCGGTGTTGATTACCGACGGAGAGGCCAGGAATTAACCTGGTAATTTGACAGCGATCTAGTGTCCTGGGAAAAGGGTTATAAAAATAATATACAAGCACGCAGCCTCGCTATGCGGGCCAAACGGCAACATGAGCATGTAACAAGTGATTTGTAACTTTACTCCACTGCCAAATACTTGGAACGTTTTGGGCCTTTCACGGCAGAATAGAAGGAGCTGAAAATCAATCAGTCAATCTATCGATCAAGCTGAAACACGCTTGGCCCTCTTGGTTCCGCTGAACGTTAGGGCAAGCCCCCTCGCTGCCCACCTTTAAAACTCATTTTTATTCTTTGACTTTTGATTCAGCATGGAACTTGATTTTTAGTTTTCCTCTTTTTGTGCTTTCTACTGTCTTTGTTATTAATTGGTTGTTTTATTGTATGAATTATTTTTGCTCCATGTACAGCACTTTGTATACAGCGGTGGTTGTTTTAAAGTGTTCTATAAATACGGCTGAGATGAGTTGAGAGAATCTATCTACTTAGCTAGAGTGTTAGTTAGCTTGACAGGTAGTTAGCTATCTACCTAGTTAGCTATCTATTGAGCTAGTTAGTGAGAGAGAGAGAGAGAGAGAGAGAGAGAGAGAGAGAGAGCTAATATCTATCTACTTAGCTAGAGTGCTAGTTAGCTTGATGGGTAGTTAGCTATCGAGCAAGTTAGCTATCAATCGAGCTAGTCATAGATAGATAGATAGATAGATAGATAGATAGATAGATAGATAGATAGATAGATAGATAGATAGATAGATAGATAGATAGATAGATAGATAGATAGATAGATAGATAGATAGATAGATAGATAGATAGAAAACTGATAGAAAGATTCATGTCAGGTGTCCCTGCTAGTCCAGCAACATTACAAGCCGCAAAAGCAAAAAATCAAGTGTCACCACCAAACCAGTATAGCTTCAAAGTGATTCGGGTATTAAATGAAATATTGTTCCTAAGGGTGAAAATGGAAGCAAGTGCTTGAGTGGTCTTAAAAGAAAGATAGCGAAGAAAACACTAAAAGGATGCGGCAATAAAAGCCTGAGAATGTTAGAAACTATTCCGGTGCTCTTTTTATTCCTCCCTGGTGTCAAAAGTCAGACACGCAGTTGACAGCTTCGGCTGGCCGACAGATGCTTACGAGGGTGTTGCCCATGCTTGAGAATTTGGCGCTAAAGCCTTAGCTGACTTGAAATGCTTGACGGCGTTAACGCCTAACTCCTTCCTTCGCCCGCTCCATTCCGAAAATATTGTGCGAGCCCGTGGGTAACGCTGACTTGCTGTTGCTCTTCACACTCGGTTATGTTTACGAATTAGAAAAGCAGCAATGTGGGATTATTGTTGAAAAATGGCCTCAGGGGAGCTTCAGGCTTGAATGTCATGTACAAGAAATCAGTGGAAACCTCTCCTGTGCAACTCTTGCACAATTTGTTTGGCTTTGTAATTCCTATAGAAATAGAAATACAGAAAAAAAAACACTATACGACTTCAGATTTTTTGTAATCAACGCTAAGGTGATTACAACATTACTTTGTTGTCACAAAGTCAACCGCAATGCGTGTGCCTTCTTCTTTTTCACTTTCATTTCATGAACTGATTCGCTTAGCTGGCAGCCACAGTGATCAATTGTCACCGACGGCCGACGCCATTTTGCGTAATCGATACCTCATTCTTTCAAATCACATCTAAGAGGCACAAACACAACAATCTCTTAACTCATCCCAAATCTAAACGGTGCTTTAAAAAAATAAAAATAAAAAATCTAAAGCCTTTATTGTCATTCTCTGCCATGCATACAACGAAATTATTTTACTTCAATTTCTTCCTGCTTGCATTCTGAGCCAGTTGGCCAAGGTTGGTACACGTATGCACTTTATTCACTCTACACCCAGTCACATAAATACTGTACACACAACAGCACAGCCAGGGGTCAAGGGTAAGCTCTGCGCATTGACGTTGATAGATATCCACCTCACCTTCAAGAAGTTCACACTTCTTGACATATACTGTTAGCGACATCCAAACAAGAGTCCGAACCTACAGAGATGACATATGGAATCCTTGATGTTCTATATGGAAAACCTCGCAAAACATCAATAAAATGTAATCTAATCGTTGTGCAGTTTAGAAGCGCTCATGCGCGCAAACACTGTTGCCGTTAGCAGGAGAACTCGCTTTGATTCTCCTCGCAGATGAAAGGATGAAAATGCTGGTCAAGAGAAACCTTTTGGGGGCGAGAGGGAGGAGAGGGGGAGGGGGGGGCTGTTGGTTTTCATCCACCGACACATAGTTAACTTGCTAATCAAAAGCCTGCCTTGCAAGATGGCCGTCATCCGCCGTCATTTACATTTGGCCGAGACATAGCCATCAAAGCTGGGCCGGCTCAAGACGACGCAGCGGACAAAAGGGGCGCTCGGCACAATAAAAGATGATAATCACGGCGTCCTTATTGCGGCATGGAGATGATGTTGTGTGAATAAACAAACGATGAGATGATCTTTTCAGGACGGCCTCTTTTGAAATTGCATTTTGGGAAAACACGTTATGTAATAATGGTGCAAGAACACTGCTCTTCATTTTTAGCAACTCTCTCCAGTTTCATTTAAGAATATTGTTTCATCGTTTTGTCCCTCCCACACTCGTGAAATATTTTCAATATTTTTTTTAAACACATTCCAAAAACACTTCCTGCACCGGCGTCCACCCACTTGGGAGTTTCAACTGTGCTGACACAACATCACCAGCTTGGAAGTGATTGCTGAGCTAATCTGTTGTTTTCATACAAAACTTATTAAAGAAAAAAAAAACGTCAAATTAACCCAAATAGTGGTCAGTCGCTTTTTGACTCATGATTGGATTATTTTTGACTGTTTACAATTTGCTCTTTTGTGGTCATAAATAGGTACAGTCGGAATATAATGTATTATAGAATAAAATGTATTGAAAATAAAACATGCATTGTAGTGCCTGCATACAGCCTTTAAGAGGCGGGGCCTGGTGGAGTGGCATGTGATGTTGGCGAGCCATTGTGTTGACTATTCTCCCGGTGTTCAATAATAATATTGAACACATACGTAAGACAACTAGTGGTGACCCAAGACTTTTGCAGAATATTACGTGATGTCATCTCATCTTTTTTTGAACGGTAGCACAGATGCCGGATCCATTATCAAGAGCGTGCTGTCAGGATCTCATTCACATCGCTTGCCGGGTCAGATTTCAATTTGGAACGACCGACCGAAGATCCGACCCCTCCTCGTCACGCATGTCGTGCATGTCAACTTTCAAAGCGTCATTAGTCGGTAACATATGGCCAAGGTCAGGCCATCTGCACCGTACCAGCTGTCTCGTACAACTGAGTGGTTAACCAGTTGCTAAAATTGTCGTCCGTGGTCATTAAAACACGCATCGAATATGAAACAATCGTGTGCAGCGACGCCAGGAAGACGTTTGTGGAGTATGACCACATTTTTCAGTCGCAACCAAATTTAACGTGTTCCTACTGCCGAAGTGAATATCAGATTCAAGTTTGCCATCACCGTGAGATACTAGTGGTGAGAATGTGTTGCCCAAAGAATAGTCGAGGTACTTTATTTTTGCTGAAGCAAAACGCTTTAAGGTGCAATCAGCAGAAAATTGCACACGCAGTTACTGAAAAGTGGCTTTGGAACAGAAAGGAAATGACCGACCTGGATGTCGTGACAACAAAAACATCCTCAATCTTAAACCAAAATAAAAATAAATATTGTAGAATTTTAAATTAGGGTTAGGAGTTCAAAGTAGGGTTCTCAACTATAGTTCAGGTTTTGAATTTGGGTTTTAAACTATGGTTAGGCTTTCAAAGTAGGGTGTTAAACTCGGGTTAGTGCTTCAAATTAGGGTTCCAAAATTGGATTGGGATTTCAAAGTAGGGTTTTAAACTAGGTTTCGGGTTTCAAAGTAGGGTTAGGTTACAAAATAGGTTTTTAAAACTAGGATTAGGGTGTCAAAGTCGGATTTAAAATAAGGGTTAGTGCTTCAAATTAGGATTTGCGAGTAGGGTTGGTGTTTCAACGTAGGGTTTTAAACTAGGGTTAGGGTTTCAAGGTAGAGTATTAAATTAGGGCTAGGGGTGAAAATAGGGTATTAAACTAGAGTTAGGGTTTCAAAGTAGGGTTTTGAACTAGGGTTAGGGTTTCAAATTAAGGTTTTCAATTTGGGTGAGAGATTCAAAGATGGGTTTCAAAGTAGGATCTAAAACTAGAATTGATGCAAAACGTTCACACGTCAGACCCCCGACCCAGAGCAGAAAGTGGAGTCAAACATTTTTGCTTTTGAAAATGTTTTTTATGTTACAATTGGACTACTTTTTTTCTGGACTTTACAGCGCCATCAATCAAGTTTCTTTAATAAGATGCAAATAATACTGACATTGGCAAACACGAACAGCCCCCACCCCAACTTAGTTTAACAATTGGATAAAAATTACAGTGTTCTCCGCTATATCTTACAAGTGGTCATTTATTAAAATGTTTTTTTCCACAGTATAAAAGCCCATTTTCAAGATTGCCTCCTCTTCAAACGGATTATTTGATGCCCGTGCGAGCAAATTTTTGCAGTGACATGACTGACCAGAAGAGGGCGACATCCTCTTTTTTTGCAATTGCCTGCTTCACGACCTCACTCCTCTCATCTCAAATGTGCTTCTCCATCCCTCTCCCTTTTCGTTTCATTTTAACTTCCTCATCAAGGGAGGAAAAAACAAGAAAAAAAAAGAAAAAGAGAAAAAGCACGAGCAGGCAAAAGAGCCGGCAGAGTAAAAATAGCTTTCGTGGCTCCGGCCATCTGCGCCAGACAAAATATATTATTTATTGTACTTACAGGTAAGTGTTCTTCAAGACAAAAGTGTTTATGATATGACTCAGAGTATTTGCAGTGGCCGTGGGGCACTCGAGGCTTCAAGTAGACACAATCTGGCGCTTTGCTGGGCACGTGCGTGCGTGCAGGCGTACTCCAATTACGTCTCCAGAGATGTAATTGTCGGCTTTATTGTGAATGTTTACAGCCATGTGTGTATTTTGTTTTTCTTTTGATTGTCATGTCAATTACAAAATGTGTGAAGATAACCATAAAACAGGAAATGGGAGCAAATGGCGATGCTACACTAGGTAGATGTATGATAAAAATAGAGCTTGGGTCGTGAAAGCTAGTAGAGAGTTCTGTAGCTCTGAAAAAAAAGAATAAATAAAATAACTACTAAAAATGCTCTCAAACTGCTGGCAACCAATGAGATGTTAGGTCCAGATATGATTTCCATACTTACAAATTATGTATGCGTTACATTGAATGGTAGAAGGGACATCAGGAATCTAATTAACCACTTTTTCGGGAAAAAAAAATATTATATATATATATATATATATATATATATATATATATATATATATATATATATATATATATATATATATATATATATATATATATATATATATATATATATATATATAAATTTTGTGTAACCAAAATTTCTTCAAAAACGCAGATTTATTTTTAAACATTTGAAAACATTCGCACCTGTCAAGCGGAGTGAGCACTGGCAACAACAACCAAAAAAAAAAAAGATAAACAGAACGGCGTTACCATAAGAGACAGGCGGAAGATGGATCGCAAATTAGAGAGGATAAATGCAGGATGTGCGAGGCAATGGGAGAGAATGCGGCTGACAGTGACAGAAATCGAAACGGAGAGAAGATCGAAATGGAAGAGGCAGCGTCGTTAGGCATCAACAAACCCTTGCAGCGCCTTTTCCCCGAACCAGTCGCCCTTTCCCAAGCTGCGCAGGTAGACGGGCTCTCCGTTGGGCGGGTCCTCCCTGGTCACATTAACCTAGAGAGAAAGAGAGAGAAAGAGAGACCAGCTGAGGTGTCACACGACCGTCAATCAAAAAAAAAAAAAGGCATATCTCCAACACAATGTACGCAAGAGTAAATAGGCGAGCTGTGGACACGGATCACTTCATTAGCGGCGAGACGTGCGAGTAATGGTGGCCACGCACCTCAGGAACTTGACTTGTCAGAGGGAATGACGCCTGACATTCTTCGAGGAAGCTGTTGATTTGGCTTTTTGCGCATTTTCATGCCTCGCAAAGGATCCCATAGACCAGTGCTTGTTAAAATACATAAAAAAAAAATACCCCTTCGCTCGCTAATACCCCTTTTCAACCACCCAAAAAAATAAAAATAAAAATATGGCGCTTGTTCGGTGCCAGGGCAAGTGCTGTGCTTCGTTAATGCTTAACAAATTTGTGTTTGGATTTTCTACCGGCAAAGAGCCAAGTAGGAGTGCTGACATTATGTCATCGGGAAGTGTCCAAACACCGCAGCTTACATCGACGTTTCCCGGAGCTGGAATTGTACCTCTGCACTGTGAGGTCGACGCATTAACCACTGGCCCACCGGGCCGCCTAATAATAATTTGGGGTTGAGACTTATGACTGAAGACTAGTTGAGACAAGGAACACGGCTTTTATTTTGGATCTGCTGTCATTGAAAACCACTAACATTTTCGGCCGTAATGCTTTCAAACTCGTTGAGTGTTTTCCAAAGAACTGTGTGTGTGTGTGTGTGTGTGTGTGTGTGTGTGTGTGTGTGTGTGTGTGTGTGTGTGTGTGTGTGTGTGTGTGTGTGGGGGTGTGTGTGTGTGTGTGTGTGTGTGTGTGTGTGTGTGTGTGTGTGTGTGTGTGTGTGTGTGTGTGTGTGTGTGTGCGAGCGCGTGTGCGAGTCTGTGTGTGGCAGGATGCAAGATATAATCATGCGTCCTCTACAGAAAGTTCCCCGCTCTGTTGTCTCCTCGGAGGGGAAATTAAGGGAAATAGCCATGTGGGAAAAGGTCAAATCCGTGCATGTGGCGCGCGCGTGTGTGTGTGTGTGTGTGTGTGTGTGTGTGTGTGTGTGTGTGTGTGTGTGTGTGTGACAAAATGCACGTGCATGTGATTAGAGATGCGGTTGCATCACCAGCTTGGCAGCCAGGACAGATGACAGCACAGATGTAGAGTCAAGTCTGCTTCAGCAAACGGG